>JBBBDQ010000632.1:3230000-3302500 GCA_037127315.1 Ascarosepion bandense
ATATATATGTATTGATTTTTTTTGTAAACAAGTTATATTATGCAACCCAGGTTTCTACCATCTGGTGGTGTCTTCAGGCAATTTACAATTATACATTATATATATATATTTGTTTAAACATTATTTTTTAATGGATACTCATGTTTGAGTAGATTCTCTGTTTTTATTATTAGACTTATATGTTTATTTATTTATACATATACAAGTCTGAATATTAGACTAGTTTTGTTAGAAATGTATGTACCCTTCAGCAGGTACCAACTTGCAGCCCTTACGGTAAACTATCATTAGATTTCCTGTGCCTTGACTATTCAGCCATGTACAACATCCAGATCAAACAAAGGAGGAATAATGCTTCTGAACAAACAGGGAAAAATGTGTTTATATATATATATATATATATATTGTGTTATTTTTTAATTTGTCAATTACATAGTAGCAACATTCACCGACTTAAACAAGGAGAATGTCCAGAAGAGTTGCAGGAGATGCCAAAATCGCCTGGGATGGCAATTTTATGGAATAAACTTTATAGTATATTTTTGTGCAATTTTGGTAGATATATCTATTAAAATGGGATGTCTGTTGTATGTTAATATTTGTATAATTTAGATGACAATTCATTCATTACACACTGTGTGTGTGTGTGTGTGTGTGTGTATATGTGACATATATAATACACAATATATATATATATATTAATTTTTTTTATAATCATTTCTCCCCAAACAAAGCAGTGCTGCCACTGGTGCGCAGAAGGTTACATTAGAGGAGAGTGAACAAAAACGAAGAACAAGGTACAAAGGGGATAAGAAAAAGATGGGAATCAAGGAGATAAAAGACAGCAATTGATGCTGCACTTGAACTCTTGGAGATTGTAGATATCAGGGAAGCAGGTGTACAGAAGGGAGTTCCATAGGCAAGACATATGAGAAAAGAACCTGCTGGAGTAGGAATAGCAGTCACATTTGACAGTTTTAACTGTAAAAAAGTGGGAACTATTTGCTTATCTAGTATCTCATAACCTGTCTATCATTCTACCTATTTCTCTCTCTCTCCATATATATATATATATATTTATATAGTCATCCGCAGACAGATCTGTTTTGCTGTATCACAGCTCATCAGTACGGTTAGACATCTGATTGCTTTTAGCCTTGGATGGAAATTCGACCAAATTGACATCAGTCAATATATACATTGTGTGTGTGTGTGTGTGTGCGTATATATATATATATATATATATATATATATATATAATGCATATATTGATATATTGTGTATGTGTGTGTATATGTACACACATATATTTAATGTGTGTGTATATATATATATATAATGCATATATTGATATATTGTGTATGTGTGTGTATATGTACACACATATATTTAATGTGTGTGTATATATATATATATATATATATATAATGCATATATTGATATATTGTGTATGTGTGTGTATATGTACACACATATATTTAATGTGTGTGTGTATATATATATATATATATAATGCATATATTGATATATTGTGTATGTGTGTGTATATGTACACATATATTTAATGTGTGTGTGTATATATAATGCATAATGTGTGTCTGTGTATATATATATATAGCATGCATAATATGTATAGACATGTTTAATATTTTGTTAAATAATGTTGAGATAGTGCTATATCATAAAAAAATTAGTCTCAAATAAAAATACAAACAATGACTTTTGTTTTGTTTTTTTTGCAGTTAATTTTTTTTGTTTAATAGATCAGCAACTATATGTCAAGAAGCACTTGCAAAAAGTAGATTGATGTTTTAAAGAGCAATTGGATTTTTTCATTCAGCTATATTTATGTATATCTTGATATTACAAGATAAGTTGTCATTCTTTATTTTTTAGTTTAATTCCATCTTAGGTTTTGGGATTTATCTACTTATGTCATAATTGTAATTCATTTAACATTACATCAACCCTATCTGATGATTTATATTGTAAATTTGATGTTACATCTTGTGAATAATTTAAGCAAACCACTCTATCATAGTATTTAGTGAATATTTTTTTAAATAAATAATCTTTTTTTGCACTATTTGATTTTTTTCTTTCTTATTCTTAATTATTCTTTTGACTTTATTGCCAGTGCAGACATATTAAAAAAAAATTCATAAAACTACAAACAGGTGAAATGAATGACTAGATTTAAGATTTTTGATAGTACTAAATATATTTTTTATTATATTTGCACTTGGCTGTTTTAATTCATGAAAACTTTTATTATATGCACTTTTTTGTTAGGATAATACATTGAAAAAAAAACCATTTGTTTGCCTTAGTTTTATTCTGTTTTATGTTTTTATTCTCTGTTAATTGTGAAGAAGCAAACAAGATGGAATTTGTTTGTAAAATGTGTGTTGACATGGAACAGCTAAGTCACCCCTTCATCAATATGTGCATATAGTATCATCTATAGTTCTGTATATTTTATAAATACACATAATAGCTTTACATTTACCTTCTTTTTCTTGCCACTCCTGTTAGTTTTGGGAGCTGTCTCTTCATAATGCACACTGTTCAGCCAGGAGGGCTTCACTTTGGGGAGCAATAGTGTATCTTTTTTTTTTTCTTACATTTCTAAAAGTTCTTCTAATCCACATCGCTTTTATTCAGTTACACACGCAACTTCATTTTTCTCTTGTATTGATATCTAGAAGGAATATTTCTAAGATTCAAGTTCTTTTCAATAAATATATGAGCTGTATCTTTCTGAAATTTATAAAAATGTTTTTTATGTGTTTGCTTTGACTTGGAATACCATGCTGTCTCTTATCTAAATTTATTTCTCAAAAACTTAGCATTTCCATGTATTGCTTTTTACATATTTGTACATAGGCATAAGATTTTGATATATGTTTTTAAATAATCCAATAAAAGCATTATTTTCATTTGTTACTTAAGATGTTGCTCTGCAGGAATTCTTTTAGTAACTTAAAAAAATACAAACAAAATTAAGCATTTTGTAATATTTGGTTTCAGCTTTAGAATTTATAGAAGGTTTTAGTTTCAGTTAACCTAAATTTAAAAAAAAATGCAATGTATAATCATAAGTAATGTTATTTTTATTGCTTCGTTGATTTTAATAAAATATGTTTTAATTTTTGGTTTTGCCCTTTTTAAAATAGTTGTTAATAGAAAATTTTGCACATACACATTTTACATGCACTATTTTGCAGGTTAAAAATATTACAGCTATCAACATAAATACTGAGTTCATAATTTTAATTATCTATATCTTTATTTCTTCAGAAGTTGTACTAGATTTTGATGCATTAATTGATTTGGTCTTTACTTATTTTCAATTTAAGTATACAGTGTAAATGTCTGGTTAGATGTTTGGTGTCTGAACATAGTCTTTTATTAAGATAAGATGTTAATTATAGAACAACAAATAATAGTGGCTGTAGCTTTCTAACTAAAAGGAAGATACCACCTGAAAATCAATTCATAGCACCGAAGCATTTGCCATTTATTTTGTTAACTATTTATATAAACCATCATCATTGACTTCTCATGAATCTTTCAACATTGTCTAATTATTGCTATGTTCTGTTCTTCATTTTTGTATATATCTTCATTGAAATTTTGTAATTCTGTCTTCTCTTTATAAGTAATTTGATATAGTATTAATTGCTGAATTAAAACAATTTTTATATTGATTTAATATTTACCTTTGTTAAAATCTGTATGATAAAAGAATGACTCAAAAGTTCTGTTCTTAATCTCATCTTTTCTCTATTCTTGCTGGTTATACTTCATTTGTTCTTTTCTTGTAAATTTATCTTTTAACCATACCTTTAAATTGTTTCCATCATGGTCTTGAAGTACTTTTTTCTTCTTCAGGTATCACACTTTTGAAAAAGAGAGAAATTGTGTGTGTTTATATCCATTTGTCTATGTGTGTATGAGAGATGGGTAGAAAATGAGATGTTTATTATTTTTATTATACTGATTTTGTTTTAGAACAATTTTTTTTAACTGACATCTCCTGTCAGTTGATGATACATAGTGATATCATACTCTTTCTCAATGTGTATAATTTGTATTTTCAAGTCTTTCTGTGATAACATTATAGAATGAAACAATGACATCAGTAGATAACTTCTATACAATTAAAACTATTTTCAATTGAAACTGATGCTTGCTTATCATTGTTCATTAAAATTAAATTTTTATTCTGACTTTTAAGTCTAGTCTTTTTTTTTCTAATTTCTTATAAATATAAAAAAGCCAAAAGGACATTTGTAAGTTTTATTGCTTACAAAATTATTTATAATTATATTTAACAGAAATGTTTATGCAAAAAAAAATTTAATTTTTAAATTTGTTTTTTCATGAATAAAAAGTTCACTTCGTTCTATTTTCTCCTCATATTGGAAATTAAAATCCTTCAGAGATTTGGACAAACAAGTCGTGTTCGACGTGCCACATTTTCAATTTTTACTCTAACTTCATTATTTTTTCATTAAAAATAAAGACAAGCTGGAAAATGACACCAACAGTTTTGTCATTTTTTCTTGTGAGCCTCTTGGTGTTATTTTTCTGCGCATATGTGTGCATTAAAGTTGCACTACTATTGCAAGTGAGTGTTGGTGCAACTGCAACAACTACTACTAGTTCTGCAACTAGCTGACAAATACAGATGATCTACTTAACCTGCCGCCTTATTGGGTTGATGAGTTGTACTGCCTAACTCTGCTGCTGTGGCTGTGGCTGTAGTGGCAGGCCACCGCTACCACTGCTGCTGCTAATCACACTGCTACCTCCCCCTTTTTGTGAGAATCCCTCCTTCTGTCCCTTATATGTATCCTATCTCCTCCTCTGTCTCCTTCGTTCACTCCACCCTAACTTTTTCTCCTCCCTTTCCACTGCTGCTGCTGCTGGCCCAGCTTCATTAATGACGATAGCAGCTGCTGCTGTTGCTGCTGCTGCACTTGATGCTGCTGCTGTTTGTATAGTTAGCCTTGTGCAGCACAATGGGAAATTAAAACTGACCCGTTGTTGCAGTAGTAACAGCATTGTCGTCTTCATCTTCACCAGCAGTGGCAGCGGCAGCAGCATCCAAACATGAAAGCTTCTTCTTCATAATCTGTACTATCTGGCCTGGCAGTGTGATAGGCCTGCTGTGTACCGTCATCATCATTTCCATCCACCCAACACCCATTGTCACCCACCACTATCTCCCTGCTGCCACCACCTTCGCCTTCTCTGCCGCCACACCACTAACCCCTACCAACACCTTCATTCACTTCTCTTCTCTGATGACACAATCTGGACAATAGGTATACTACACACATCACTGTTATTGTAAGAGAAGTGAACAGCTACCATGCTGACATGGGCCAAATACAGATTGAACTTGGGTATTGTATTCATTCCTTATTGATTGATCACTACTGTTTTATTTTTATTTTTTATTTTTTTTTTTAATTTTGGTTGTTATTGGCAGATACAAGTGATATGCAATCACCTCTGTTAGGATCCTTTAACTTAATAGCTTCATTATCCACCTTCATCAACTTGTAACCATGTTTACTCCCTCCACCAACCCACTGAAGAAACATGCACATTTGCTCAATCTTGTGTTTTCATCCTTGTCCCAGCCTCGTTTTATCATGCCACTTCCACACTTCACTTTTTTCAACTTTATTCTAAGTAGCATTTGTTGTCAAATTGTTCTGAAGTTGTACTTGGTTAGTGGTCATTTCTCACCTCCTTATGTAATTCTTTTCTCATCTATGAGTTTTTCAAATTTTCCCATATTATCTTCTTCCTTTTTTTCACTCTGACATTTACAAAAAAAAAAAAACTTTTTGCTAAATCTGTACAAAAATTCAGACCTTATCCCCAGAATGATTAAAAACTTATTTCTCCTGTCATATTTCTTTACCTTTTCACAAGTATTATTGAAAAAGTAGCACTTAGGAAATATTTAATAGTGCCTAATTCTTCTTCAGTTTGCCATCGGTGCTTTTAGGAAATTGCTGACATTTATATTTCTATTCACTCTTTTTTTTCTCTTACAATGAATCTGTCAACTTTGATATGAAACAAATAACTGGAAACAATCTGTAATTGAAAGTGATGACACCCATAACAAATATAAAAATTATAAAGATGATTGCTGTTAATATCCTAAGTATTTCTCTGTTTTTAAATTTTATTCAAATATGATTTTGTATAATCTGTAAATCTTTCCTAATCTTATTACAAATGGTTTATCTATTTCAATGTTTTTTTATGGTAATTTTAATTAAATATAGAACTAACCATATTTGTATTGATGTTTTTACATTATTATAGGTCTTTACTCTTTTTGATGAAATTTAGGTATTTATTTTCTCTTTCTTTTTGTGGTCCTAAAGCAAAGTGTCACTATTTTTTTTTTTTTCATTGAGCATTTCATCTAATGTTTCCTTTTAATTTATTTTTCCTCTCATAATTTCCTTTTATTTTTCTTACATTTTGTGTTTGCATTGTGTGTGTGTGTGTGTGTGTGGTTGTTGTGGCCAGCTGAAAAAAGTCTTTCTGCATTTCAGCTTTAGATAAATCCCCTTAGGGCCTGGAGGCATATACTTTTTGGTTTATTGAACCTTTAGACGGCTCAAGAGCTGAGCTGGTTGACACATGCAGCACAAGTAATTGTCAGGCAAAAATCCTATTTAGAGTCATTGAGGACTTTTGAAGGATCAATCTAATGATCTTATAGCTTACATGCAAATTATTTTTCATTGGATACTTATTATTAAAGATTTATCCTGCTATATATATATATATATATATATATATATATATATATCAATGGAAATTTGTTAAAGCAATTTGCTAATGTACTTGTGAGTTTGACACCAGTTTTTTCTCTCCAGGTGAGTAAATTACTGGTAATGTTATTTTTGATGACAGTAAATTATACTTAATCAAGTGAATATCTTTCTAAGAGTTGGAAATTTAAACTTTTTAATAAATATTCTAGTTATTAATAAAAAGATCTTGTGGCTTGTGTCAGAACTTTTTGCAAATAAACATGTTTTATTCTTTTTGTTTTTGACTATTTTAAGTTTTGATCGCTAGAACAAAATAATTCTTGTCTAATTCTCAATTTAAAAGCATTCATTCAATATAAGAGTTATTTAATATATATATATATATATATATATATATATATATATATATATATATGTTGGAGTTTATTCCTTTTTAATACATTGTTTTTATTATGTCTGGTTAACATTAGAAAGGTGTATGTCTGCACCATAACATTTATTTAAAAATTTATCTTTTAGTTATAATAAGCTGTATAATGTTTTCATTCTTAGGCCAAATTGATTTTATTCTTTGATTAGAAAAATCTTAGTTTAGATTTTCTAAGAAGACTATACTTTTTTTCTTGTTAAAAAATAAAGATATCACAAATTAGAGCATTAACATTTTAAGTTCTCTGTCTCTGTCTCGGTCTCTCTCTCTCATTCACAGAAACATTGGTCAAGTGAAAGAATAGTATACAAGATTAGGAAGTTATTTAGAACTGACATAAGTGAAATATTATCTTTTATCAAATCTTAATTTTAATAAAATAAATTATTAGCTTAAACTTGGTTGTCAACAAAATAAAAATAAATTTCAGTAAAAATTTGAAAATAGAAATTTACTGCTGTTGTTTTATTGTTTCTAAAATAAGTTAAGCGAAAAGAAAAATATTTTATATCTTATAAAATTATAAGTAATTAAAAAATCAAATGATTTCAGTTTATTTTTATGCATGTGAAATAAATTTAAATTAGTTTTATTTTGTTTGAATTCATATCTCTATTCAATTATATATATATATAGAGAGAGAGAGAGAGTGAGAGAGTGAGACATGCACACAGTCATTTAATGAATATTAAAATAGGACTGAATTTAGCTCATCTTCTTTATGTGGGTGGATTTAGCTTTTCTCTTAAAATTTCATAAATATCAAAATAACTACTACATAAGTGGACCAAACATAAGAGATCTATATTTTTCTCTCCTCCAATCACAGTTGTGCTAATGCTTGTGTGTCGCCCAGGAGGTGGGCCTAGCCAATCGAGAAAACTCTATATCATTACATAGCATCTTATAGATGTAAGAATTGTCTTATTACTTGTAATTTTTTTCTTTTTCTTCTTGCACAAGATTATAAAAAAACTTCCTCTGCCATATAAGGTCTTTTAGCTTTCTATTTGGACTAGCATTGTAGTTTAGTTACTCTTTGATTGTAGAAGCAAAATAATATTCATTTGATTAGGTTTCTGAAAATATTCAATATGTCAATTATAACACTTCTTTCAAATGAAATATCTAAGGTATGTGCATTTTTCAGCTGCATGTGAAGATAGTTTTTATTTGTGTATCTTAATTTTTATTTTTTCTATCATTCTGTGGTGTGTATGAAAATGTAATACTTTTTATTTCTTATTTAAAGAAAACTATTTAATAGTAATTTTATACTTGAATAAATGTAATTTCTTTTTTTTATTTCTTTCTATCATGTTAGCTATTTGTTGTTATTTCATAACTTAAACATTTAATGGATTCCCTTAGGAATTTCACAGTTATTTTTCTAATAAAATATGCTCTTAACTGTCAACAGGTGTTTGGTTAAACATTGAAAATTTATTTATTTGTAAATAGTGTTTATAAAATATTCAGTTTTTGAATTTCATATGCACGTTTTAATATTAAGTTCATATTTTATTGTCATAATTTTTAATTTAGGAAATACTTTGAAAATTGAAAAAAATATTTAATAAGCTTTCTCATTATTCATAAAATTTTTTTCACTTCAGAATTTTTTTTAGTCCTACTGCTAAAATCTTTCAGAAATCTTTAAAAGAATCTTTTAGATATTACTATTTGAACCTTATACCAGCTCTTATAAAATCAAAGATATCTCAAGATAACTAGTATTTGGTTGTTTTATTTTCTTCAACTTTTTAACTTTTTCAAAGTTATTTTTACCATAACAGTCAATTTTCATTTCACCTCATATCTTTCCTTTGCACTTTTGTTATTTTTATATTACATATATATATGAAAGATGTATTTGTTTTATTGTATATTAATGTTTTTTTATTCATGCTTGTTATATTGTGATTATTTCTATCCTGTAATTTTAATGAAATGAATTCATCTTATGTTTGTAAAAATATGGATCAGTTTCTTTCATATATAAATGTAGAGTTTATCCTTTTCATTAGAATAATAACATAAAAATATTTAGTTAAAACAATCTTAGTTTACTTTTATATTTATGCTAGTCATTTAATGTATGATAAACAAATTCTCAATTTACATTATATTTATTTCATTAGAAAGCTTGTTTATCAATTCATATTCAAATTCATGTTTTTGTCATTGTTGCTTTTTAAAAAAAAAATCTAAGATGTACATTTAAAATACAAAAATGTAATATTTGAAATTAGGTAGGTATTTTAAAAATTGTGTAATAATCTTCAGAATTTTGCTTTTGAAATTTTAACTTTTCATCAGCCATTTTTTAATGACTTGCCTGCAGTTTTCATGTGCACATGCAACCATACATACCTCTGGCCTCTTAGCTGACTTAGGACACCACCTTTTGTGTACTATAATTTTTAATTCTTCTCTTTATCATTCTTTTTAGTTGTATTATATTCATATTTTGGATGAGTTTCAAGTTTGTGTTTAACCTTCTAATTATGATAAAAATATCTTTATCATTAAATCTTACATTTAAAAATATCATCTGGAATTTGTTCATATTTGTTCCTTTTGGTTCTTATTTGAAAATCCATTAATAAAGAATTTATTTAATGCATAACTTTTTTTTAAACATTGTTTGACGTAAGGTTATTACATAATATAAAAACTTGTTGATGGTTAGAAATTGTTACTAGCAAATTAAATACATATTAAAATAATTTCCAGTTTCTTGATCTTTTAATTCTAGTTATTTATTTGACAAAATTAAGATTTTTTTTAAAAGCTAAAAATTGTCCCATGGACTTAAATATTAGTTACATGCTTAGTAACAGATATTTTAGATGAAATATTTTCTGATAAATATTTGTGAGTTTATAATTTTTTAAAGATTCTTTTGTTGTTTGTAGTTTTTAAATTTGTTAGATATAATTATATTTACATTAATTCATAAACTGTTTGGTACTGGATGGATTGAAAAATGTTTTATATGAAAAATGCCATTTAACACAATAACCCTAAATTTGATACCTTTGTGAATTTAGTAATTATTGACAACAGATTCTGTACTTAATTTTCCAATTAATAAAAAAGTTGTTTTTTTAATTCTAAATACAAATGTGATTGTTTAGGCTCAGTTGTATTGGTTAAGATAAATTAACATGAAAACCACTTGCAAATCACATTATACAGTGCTGTATTTCATAAACAGCTGATGAACACTGACATGATTTGAAACAAATCAACATGAGAACAATACTTTTCTATATCATGCTAGCCGTTGTTGTTTCAAGGGCGCTTGCTCTCTTCATAAATCCCTTATCTGCATATGGATACAATTGGTTAAGTTGCTTGAATGGGTTTTGTCATTAATCTTTATTAATAACTCGAGATGATTTTTCAATAGTAATCATCTCATTTTTTATTTAAATCTTCTATTGTCATTTATTTTCTGTGTAACACCAGTTTATAAAGAAGCCAAAATTAAATCTTTGTAATATCAATGCATTTTAAATACAGAATTTTTTAATAGACAACTTGAAAAATTAATATATTTTTTTCATGGCTATATTTATATATTATCATATAAATATGGTGAAATCTTTGGTACAGAACTGAAATTTAGTTTCAATTTTTAGTAAATAAAAAAATCTACAATATAAAATACATTGGCATTTTCAGAAAATATTATTTTGATTGATGAAAAATTGTTAACTTTAATACAAAATTTTCAATTGCCAGTTGCTGTAATTTGGGATACATTTTTTATTTTCAGGTATTATCACATAAGTTTTAATTTATAAATAAAATAGTTTAAAAATTTTTTTTGTATCTTTAAATGAGTATAATGAGCATTCTTGATTTTTTTTCAGAACTTTTTATAGTTCTATTCTTTGTGTCCTATTCTTTCTTGGCAGTTTATTTTTCATTCCAGTATTCAATTTTTTATATAATTAAATGAAATAATTTTTGTGTGAAACCCATTCATGATACTAACAATCAGTTAATTACTTTTATTAATTTTTTTTCTTGATAAAATCTTTTTGCATTGTTGTTTTGCAAAAGCCTTTAAGTTGGTTTCTTATCAATAAATAAAACTTTATGCCATTCCCTGTCCATTTAGTGATTAGAGATCGTCTTGTAGCTGAATCTTTTTTTACGTAATTTTACAGAAAATCAAGAAATTTGTAAAAAGATTTTGAATATTACTAGGTATTTGGATTTTATGCAATATTTTTAATATTCACATTTAAAATTTGTTTTACATTATTGAAATACTTATTTTTAAATTCTTGTTTTAATTTTCTTAGGTTTATGTTTATCATTCACTTCATTATTCTGCATTGCTTCTCTCTTCCATAAAAGATTTTTTGTAGCAAATTCCAATTCCAAAATTTTAAAAATTTAGTTTCAACTTATCTTATTTCTCCCTTACTTCCATCAATTTCAATTCCCATCCATAATGTTCAGAAGGAGAGGAAAGGGAAATGTTACAAACTTGAATTCAGCTTTTCATTTTACTCCAAACCTCCAATAAAGTGAAATCCATTTTACTTCCTCCTTTTCCTTCTTCTCTCCTTCCTCCTTTCCCCCCCTTCTCTATTTCCTTACTCTCCCTATACCTTCTTCCATATATTGCTTCAGGTTAGATTGAAGTGATAAAAAACTATTCTTCCTACTTTTGTTGTCTCAAGTTTGTATCTCATCTTCCTCATCTTCTTTTCTCCTCCTCCAGTACCTTTTCCAAGCTGGCTACCCTTCCAGTCATTTTGGTTATTGTCCTGATTTTTCTCATTATTCCTTGAAATAAATAGTTATGCAAATTTTCTAGTTACCACTGATTGGACCTGTTCAAGTTTGAAAAGCAAATTTTAGTTCTTGGTTCATAAAGCCTAAATGACTCACATGCAGCTGAGTGAGAGAGAGAGAGAGAGAGAGAGAGAGAAAGAGAGAGAGAGGAGTAAAAACTTTATTTTTATTTCAATATGATTTTTTAATTGTTTTTCTTTTGCCAAGAACAATGTAGCTACTAAACAGCAGGTGTATCCAACCCTCCACCCTATCAATATAAATCAGTGTCGTTTTCATATTTACATGAAACAAGGAAAATTGATCAATCTTCTTTCCTTATTTTCTTTACTATCTTTACTCAAGCTTTGTTGGATATGAATATGTATGGATTAAGTTTACTTGTCTTCTTCATTCACTTTTAGAAAAATTAATATGAAATAATAACTAAATGCGTCCTAAACTCTCAGCATCCAAAAAATAGGAACTGTTATTTGTTCCCAGTTATTTTTTATTATCACAAACTTAAAACTACGTGGCAAAGAATGCTTTATACAAAGTGAATTTTCAGAGATATTTTGAAAAAAATTCCATCTTACCTTTTCTAATGAAAATTTAATATAATATATTTATTTAGTTACTTTGTCATTTACTTTACCTTAACTTTTATCATGTCAGACAAAAATTTCACTAAAAACAACTTAGAATTTTTAACTAGGTTCACTATTGTATATCTCTTTTATTCATTTATATTTTTTCCTAAGTGTTTTTACTAGAGGTTTTTAGCTCTTGTTTGATTTGTCCATTATTTTCACATATTCTTATTACTAATCTCTATCTAGTTCATCTTTAAATTGTTATAATTTGTATAACTGCAAGCATTTATGCTCTCCTAACTTAGTGAAATATGATACCCCACAAATCAATAGCTATTAGATTCAACTGACATCTTTTTCAAACTTTCTAAAACCTAAACAAAATGAATGACATTTAAAGAGCATTAGCTTTTCCAGATTTTCTTTCTTTCTTTTATTTTAATGAGTTTCTTGACAACGAGAACAATAAAATTTGAAAATATTCATTTATTCATGTCATACTGTAACTGTTAAAAAGATCTTAAAAAGTATTCTTTTCCAAATAATTTTATATGCAGGTTTCTCTTCGCACTAATGTTTATATATATATATATATATATATATATATATTTGTTGCTGATAAAGCTCATGTAGATATTTACATAAAAAGGTTTTATTTAAGATACTATTATCTCATATTATTGTAATGTATTGTAATTGTATTTTAGTACATCTTTTATATCGGCTGTTACTAACAACACTCTAATGTCATTATTTCCAAATCAGTTGCATCTCTAATTGAAAATCTATCAATTCCAGATCTATAACAATGGAAATATTCCCTACTATCAGATATTTGCTCTTATCCTTTAACTGTAGTTTCTACAAATTAGTTTTCTTTTCTCATAAACTAGTTGTTAGTTGTGCCTGTATGTCCCTAATAGAACTCAAGGGGACAAATTTGCTAGATGGAACCTTTCTCCCTCCTCCTTTTTTCTTTATGTCACTGCGACTGCTGCTTGCCTACGGCTATTGTTCAGACTTATCACAGGTGATCACTGAGTGTGTTAGGTCATGAGGACAATAGATTGGGACAGAAATCAATCCTTTGTTTCTTACACCTTCCATAGTGTATTTCTTTTCTCTACCTCTTGCTAGGACAATATCAAGTAATGCAAAAAACATTGTTTGCCTTTGAATTTTTTAAAACTTGACCATTTATGTTTAGAGTAATATAAATATTAATTCCTTTTTCATAATAAGTAAGCAAACAAATGAAACTATAGCTTCAAAGTATTTGTGGGAATATGTGTTTACATTTGATTTATCCAAATAATTTGATGAAATTATTTTGTAATATTTTTTAAATGGTTACTTTGCTACTTCGGATTGTAAGTTTTTTTTTTTATCATAACTTTGACTGGGTATAGATAATAAGATATTAAAAAAAATTTCATTTATTTATTTTCACACTTTTGAAAACAGTACCAAATTTAAAAAAGGTGAATATTCTTATATTTTACATATAAATCCTATTTCTTATTTCTTTCATAATATAAAATTAAAGTGAAATCTTAGCAAAAAGGGTTTTTATTTTATACATATTTTAGTTGTGTCTTTTTTTCGTGCTCTTGTCGTCTTTATTGAAAGCAGCTCTGTTGTTTAAATGCAATTCTCCTTAAAATGACTTTGGCTGAATCTGTTAGTAGATGTGAATAAATATATTCCCTGTTGGATACACACCTCTTTAAAGCAACAGCCAATTTGTTCCTGTTGTGGTTTCTTGTCATAGAATTCTAACTATTCCCATCTACCTACTGTCAGTAAGCTATTGATTCCCTTTTCAACTCTCAGATTGTTTATTGATTAATTTTTCTGAGGGTTTGCTACTTCAAATTAACCTACTTTTTACTTAATGAAACATTGAAAAAAATTGTCTTGTACTTTTGCAACCACTATAGTCACACAATTTACTTTCTTAGTTGGGTTCTCTTACATGGAGAACAATACTTTTTATATTTTTTATACTCATCTTCTCTTCAGTATCATTTACTTTTATTTATTCATACTTAAATCATCTTCTATCATTCACACTTATGTTTTATTTTTTTCTATTTGTCTATGTATTTGTTAGGAGCTTTTTACTTGTCCTCTGAGAACAGTTGCACACTTCTCTCCCCTAATTTTTAATTTCATTGATTTCTGTATACTATATACTTTCTGCATTTTGTTACTCAATTAGCCTTTTGTGATATGCCCACCAACTCTAACCTGTCTTCAGTCAACCCTTTCAATGTTTTCAAATGTGCTTCACACAGTATTGTTCATTGCTGTTGTGTGTTTAAGAAGACCAAATGCAAAACACCAACTAATAACTGCTCCCAAAATGGGGACAAGTAAAAGATATTCCATCAAAGACTCAAAGATATATCCAGTGTAATCATTGTTATACTTTTGCTAATATATTAACTGCCTCTGGTAATTTTTACTTTCAATGACAATTTATTTGAAAACACACATTTGGATTGGTTTATTGGTTATATGATGTTGAATTAAGAAAATCATTCATTAGTATGATTTAATTAATAATTCATACATTATAAACATTACATACATTAAGCTGTTTATATGAAAATATACTCACAAAGAGATGATAGACATGTACCAAGAACATGTCTAAATATATTTTTAATTTCTATAAAACAACAACTAATATTTATAGTATGAAGGAGTGCTAAAATTTAGCTTGTCCCTTTTTTCCTACATCTGAATAAATGACCAAACATCAGAATTTCTTTTGGAATCCCTTAGATGAACTGAGAACGTTTAAGTATGCCTCTGTACAAATAAGATCAAATAATTTCAAAAATATGTGCTGTGTTAAAAACCTGACAAACTATTATTATTTTTTTTTCTATCTAAATTTGCAAATAGATCAATATATTATGTTATTGTTATGTTAATTCAAAGAAATGCTTTTCACTTGTATCAGAAAAGAAAAGATATTTCAGGTAATATAAGCTTATTTTAGTAGAATGATTGTTAGATCTAAAAATTAGTGTAATTCTTATGCAGAGGAAAATATTCACTTTATATTTCTTATATATTTTGTTTGTTATTGATTATATGTCATTTATCTAAACTTTTATCTACAACTTTTTCTCACAACAAACTGCTTTGGAGAAATGAAATGAAATGGTAGTTTATATTATAGATGTATGTTGGTTATTTTTGTAATCATTTAGAAAAATTCAAAATCTGATTAAATAGAAGTTATTCTTATTATATTTTATTAAAAAAAATCAAAGCCTATTTTGAATTTTTTGGGTATGAACTGTTTCATTCATGTATGATATGGATAGATGTGTGTGTGTGTGTGTGTGTGTGTGTGTGTGTGTGTGTATATATATATATATATATATATGTATGTAAAAAAAATGACAAACCTGTAAAAATGAAGAGGATAACCCCAAAAGTTTTATCGAATTAATATAAAATATTAGATAGAAAAAATAGAGAGCTCAATAGATATTATCCAGAAAAAAAACTAACACTGTATTAAATGTTTATAAATCCAGAATTTATTTCCGCAGTTATAACATTTACAAACTGCTTCTTCAAGCCCAGATATATATATATATATATATATATATATATATATATATATATATAGTGTGCATGACTGTGTAATAGGTCAGTATGACTCGATATATCTATATATGTAATATTGGGTTTATTAATTTTCATGTGTTAAGTTAAATTTATTGATATAAATGTAATCATTATTAGATGAATCCAGTCTCATATCGGTTAATACTTCAGTTTGTATAAGAGTATTAATCTACTGGTTCTCTCCTGATTAAAAGAATACTTCCTTCTCTCCCTCACTTAAAAGGTTTCAAATCTCAAGTCTCCCCTACTATTAATGTTCTGATTTTAACTGAACCTGCTATACAGGACTTGCTATCTTTCTATGCATCACATATGATCATGTAATGGCTAAAAATAGATTAATAGGTTGACTATTGGTTTTTATATGATCTAAGAATTTAATTCTTCCGTTTTAAAATGGTAGTAGTGTCAGAATATATTCAAAACAGTTATGTATATTTTTTGCAAACCCAAGCTTGCTTGGTATTTTTTGCTTTCCAAATTAAATTTTTCAAAAGTGTTTTGACTAAAATGCTTCAGATATTTTAAGCCTGCTTTCTTATTCTTTTCAACTTTGAAAATATATGTGGCAAAATAAAGTTTTTCTTTGTTATAAGTAATTTTAATGAGTAATTTCAATTATTATGAATATATTATTATTATTATCATTATTATTATTGAGTTGAATTTATCCATACCATATTTTTAGTCTGTTGCTAATTAATAAGAGTCCTCGATTTTTTTTTTTTTTTTTTTTTTCTTAAATAAAATTTATTAACATTTTATTTTTTAATTTGTGTTGATTTCTTGAACTCTGGTACTTTATACTTTGTATCAATTTACTTTCATTGATCATTAATTTCAAATCTCTTTCTCTTAAGTTCATTATATATAAGTACGGCTACTTGGATTCACTGGAGAAATCATTATCATCCAGTACAATTAAGATAGTAATTCGCAGCCTTTCAACCTTTGTGAATATAAATTACTTATCTATGAGCCAGCTGCCACAGCAAAAACTTTATTAATTATTATCACTGTGAATGTTTGGATTTGATTTTATTAAAATTGGTGAAATGGTTGATTTCATTGTCTTCTCTGTTCTCTGTCTTCTGTCACATGATGGAGCTTTAATATTGTTGAATGCTAAACAAAGAATTTAGCACATTGCCTGGAGTAACTGCTGATCAAACTGAATTTTAAGTTCCTACTTATTACTGAGAAGCACTATTTATCCAATAAAAATATCATGCTCTCAATGTTTTCACTAGACAGCTGTGCATGTTTGATTTAATGAATGTTAGTCTTTTTACTTCAAATTGATTTTGATGAGATTTTTTTCTTATATTAAGATCATCTAGTATATGTCTTAAAATAATAATAACTAAAAATATAATTGTACAAATGTCTTATTAACAAGTTTCTTTTATTGGTAATATTTCTTTTTGTTTTAATCAGTTTTTTTAAGAACTTGAAGTATATCTGCCGCCTTCATGCCTCCTGTAAGATTTACATATATGTAATTGTGTAGTGTCTTTCTTTCACTTCCAATATCATGCTTCAAATCTCCTTCTGAATTTTATTTTCTTGGTATCCTGATCAAACTCAATTTGTAATTTGTAACTGGTTGATTCAATTTCAAGATTAAAGCAAAGAGGGCTGGTAACAACTACAATTGTATTCTGACCTTAATTCTACAAATGAAGGACATTCAATTATGTGAACTGTGTATGTTAATATCAATGCCCACTTGAGTTGGTTCAGTCTTATCACATGACTATACTTAGTGATTTGACAGTAAAATTCTATTGATTTTATAATCTACCTGTTTGTGAAAGGATCACATCTTGCAGCTGGCTTCCAGTTGTAGTTATTGTGATGGGGTGAGATATGAGCAGTGTAATTAAATGTCTTTTTGCTATTGTGTAGTGCTGTGGGTGATCACAATGACTGGTTATAATCTAACTATTTCTTTAACTACTAATATTTAAGAAAATAGTGAAACTGACCTCATATTTTCTGATTTTCAGGTCTTTTATCCAAATCGGATGAGAATTCTTTATGAATTGTGCATTTGAATGTTGGAAATATTTTGAAATATAAAGAGTAAGCTTTGTAGTTCTTGCATAAGTAAAATCACTGTTCTGAAAATTCTTATCTTTAAATTTGTATGTATTTGTGTCTTGATGTTTATAGGATCTTTTGATAAAGACTTTACCTCAGTTGTGATGTTAAACAAAGACACATACCAATTTACTGAGTACCATTTTTTTCTGAAAGCAAGAACCATATAAGTAATTGGTTTTCTTTTTTGTTCCTATATTTTTGAAGGTTAATATTCAGGCTCTTTATTTGTCATTAAAATAAAAACTCTTCATTTCTTATTTATCAGCTACTTATTTGAGAGTTTCACTGTGAAAACATAAATATCGATTTTTGCCTTTACATTAGTTTTTCAGCTTTAGGATAATATTTGCCATTAAAATCAATTATTACTTTTTAATTTTACTCTAAACCTTATTTATAGCCATCTTATAAGATTTGAATCTTGTTAGAACTCATTTCTTTTGATCTTGAACTTTTTAAAACTGATTTTGTGAAATCCTTGTTTAGTTTGTTTTCCTCTTAAATTTAAAATATAATTGTGTGCCAATAATTGTGTTTTCATACATTTGTATCTAGTCTAGAAATTTGAACAGGAAGAATCATCCTGAATTTTATTAGAATTATTTAGTTATGTAATTAAATATTTCTATATCTTACGTTTTATCAAAAGTTGTCAGCCATGCACTGGTTAGTACTTCGGCACAAAAGATTTATGTCTTAGTCATTTTTTTTTTCTTCAAGTAAAGCAAAACCTTGGAGAAAAAAAAAGAAAGAATTGAGTAAAAACATTAAAGCAAAACCAGATGTGCATAGTGGTGTAGTGGATATTGACTCAGAACAATGAATTGGAGAACTGAGTTTGAATTCCAGTTAAATTTGTTGCATTCACTTAATGACCCTTGGGAAAGGTATGAATCCATCTTCCTGCTCTTCAGCTAGTTAAATAGTAGAACAGGTTGGGTTCTACAGCCTTGGTTGGCAACCAGTCTACCACAGAAAGTAATGTCATCCTACTGCGGGAAAATCTTCTGCCTGGTCAGTCATGCCTTTTTCAAGCTTGTATTACATATGACACTTAACTGACTGAAAGAAAAATCTAATCAACATCACAATTTGTGCCACTGTTTTCTTTAAACAAATAACCTACATCAAATTATTCTTATTTTTATGTTAACTTTAATTGCTAGAAATGACAATTTCTTTCTTATTCTTTTTTTAAAAATAAATGATATTTATTTATTTTAAATATTTTCAAACTTATTTTCGGTCATTTTTGTCATTCTTCTTTATTGATCATTAGTATATGTAGATTTTATATATGACTAATTTGCCTTAATTAAGTAATTCTGTAATTGTACTTATGAAATATCAAAAATTTTATGTTACTTTGTATTTTCTTGTATGTATCTCCAATTTTTCTTGAATACAAAACATGAAACTCAATAACATCATATTTACCACTGAATAAATATGATTTTTATGTCTCCAGAAAAAATAATTTCTAAATTTTTCAGAAGAGTTGATTACATAGAGATGAGCAATTTGGCCATTTCTGTGTAGTGGATTCTTCTGGTTTCTGGTGGTGTACAAAATTGCTATATATATATATATATATATATATATATATATACACACACAGAGGGTGTGATGGATAAATTTTCATCTAAATTATGCAGAAATGAAAATAACACTGACATCTCATTTTAGCAGAAATATTTACCAAAATTATACAAAAATGTCTTGAGATATTAAAGAGTAAGATTTTTCAATAAAATCACCATTAGTTTCAACCATGGACTTCAGATGACTCCATTTCCTGCATCTCTTCTGGACAGTCTCCTTGAAGTTGGTGAATGCTGCCATAATCCTTGCCTTCAGTTCATTTTTGGGATTACAAGGAGTTTTCTTAGTCTTTCTCTCAACTGTGGCCCACACATAATAATCAAGCAGGTTTCATTTTGGGGAGTTAGGTGGTCATATATAAGGGGTGATGTGTTTGAAGAAATTGGCTGATAGCCATGACTGGGTTCTTCTGTTTGTGTGGCATAGTACAGAGTTCTTTTGCTGGACATAGGGTCTTCCAGCAGCCACCCTATTGACTCAGAGCAACACTATTTCTCAGCACTGGATGTAGGCCTCTGTGTTGAGTATGAGGCCCTGTGGGCAGATGAATAGAAGCAGAACATCTCTAGCGATCACTCCTTCCTAACACCATGATGTTATCTCATCCAACTCTTTCTGAATCCTTTGCACTGTCCTCATATTGACACTCAAACACTTTGAAATGTTTGTATTGAAGCTTCTGGTGCTGTTTCCAAATTTATGGTGAAGTGAGTTGCATCATAGTGCTTTTTTTCTCACAGATGGTGCCTAACTGTGCAGTTGACAAAAATGAACAACACAAATGCACAAAATTAAAAATATAAAATGGCAACAATTTACCCATCTCACCCTGTGTGTGTGTGTATCTGTACACGAACATTATATATATATATATATATATATATATATATATATATATATAGGATTAATACAAAAATAAATTTTATCACTTGGCTGATTGCTGTTATATTCAACATTTCACCTCTGAAGTTTTGTAGGTGGACCTTTTTATAATTGTTCAGTCCTCGCGTCAGAATCTCTCTCTCTCTCTCTCTCTCTATATATATATATATATATATATATATAATTTTCAATTGTTTCTGTGTGTGGTTCACTGCCTTAAAAGTATTTATCTTATTTGATTTGTTAAAAAAAAAATTCTTATCTGATTCTGATTTTCATCTGTTTTTGATTTCAAATGTGGTAGTTATTTTATTTGCAACCTTTTTTTTGTGTATATGTGTGTGTGTGTGGGTGTGTGTGTGTGTGTGTGTATATATTTCACGTTTAAAATTTCTTATGGCACCTGATGGGTTAAAAAACAGTTTATATTGGCATAGTGGCCAAATTGTATTCCCTGTAGACTATGCACATTTATTTCTACATCTGTTGTCTTTATTATGCCCTCCTCTTAATTTTCATTTTTTTAAATTTTTCAGAACCATGCCCAGTGCCTAGAATCACAAAGGAAGCGATCAGAATGATGGACATAGAGTCTCCCAACTATATGCGAAATCCTACTCCCCTCCAAAGCCAGCAAACACCCAGAACAATGGTCATTGAAGCACAATCACCTCCTCTTCCTGCAAGACCTCTGACCATAGAACCTCCTCGGTCATTGACTATGGACACTCCAAGCAGTAGACAGCTTTCTGTAGATCCTCCACTAACCCCACAATCCCTCACTGCCACAGCACGGCCAGTTACACTTGAATCTCAGACACAGCCGATCATCATGAGACCAATGCCACTTGCACAGACCCCTTCACCACCTGCACCCACAGGATCACCTGTCTCAGAGCCTCTTAATCTCCATGACCCCAGGCCAATCACACCTGAGGCTTCACCTCCAGATAACTCTTCTAGTCATTGTGTACCTGATGATATAACCATGGGTTCACCTCATGAGCTATCACATGAGTTAGCTCATGAATTATCTCATGAGTTAACCCATGAACTACCCCATGAGTTACCCCATGAATTACCCCAACAACCACTGCAGCAGCAACTGCCACTGCCACCATCTAGCGACAATAATGGTCATCCAAGTTCCATTTGCACTCCACCAGTTCCTGAAACACCATCTTCAGACCAACCACCTGACCAACATCCAATTGAGAATGGTTCATCGTCCCTTTCGGTTCCAAGTCCGAGCTCTGCTGATGATGACATAGAGATGAAGAACAGTCCCAGTGTCCTGTTACAGTCTGCTGACAAACATAAATCCCGACGGAAACGTTCCTTAGAAGATATAATCAGTAAAATCCGAGACAGTAGCTATCCTGGCAAGGAGAACGAAGACCTCCTGCATCATGTTAAAGAGGGTCGCTTTTTTGCTGAAGAAGGGGAGGAGCTGATGCAACATATCAAGGAAAATAGCAGTCTGAGCAGTGAAGAAAGTGAAGAAGACCCTGTGAATGAATCCTTAACTATTGACATGAAGACTGTTGAAGAAGAAGATAATAAATCTTTGGCCGATGACAGCAGACAAATGATTCCTATGTCCACATGCTTTCCAGAAAAGAAGGATCATGAGTTACACCCCCCTCTCAACATTCCAGAGCATGCAAAAATCACTCACAATGCAATTGATCTCTTGGCTTCCAATAGTGGTGATACTGCTTTTCCACACCCTGCTTTGATGCCTTCAAAGTTGAATGGGTGGTTACACTCCCCTTTCAATGGTCTTGGTCCGCTTCCCTTTCCAACTCATCCTATGGACCGCAATTTGGCAGCTCGATACCTTCCAGTCTTTGCTAACAAATTTAGCAGTCCAACTGAAGGAGAGAAGGACTACCTTAAATGTCAGTACTGTGAGAGAACATTCCGTCGACAAAAGAACTTAGAAAATCACATTGAAAATACCCATCATGGGAAAGGACCAAATAACACCAAACGAAAGTCGGGAGACTCTGTGCAAGGGGATATGTACTTTAAATGCACACATTGTCCTTACACAACCAAACATCAAAGCAATCTTTATGTCCATCTGCGGATTCACACGGGTAGGTCTTTCTCACACTTAACTCATTCTGTTCACTCTATATTTTTGTCTATATGTTCACCTGTCTTTGCACTGTGCACACATTGCCACTAAAAGAATTCACTTATTTACCATATGTTATATATATATTACTGTCTACAGTTATGATGTTGAATACACTTTTTTATTCTTTAACTCCAACTTCCAAAAATCATACATATATTTCTTTCAAATAAGTTTTTTATTACATTTGTTTATTTCCGAATTTCTCAAAGCATGCACTATTTGTAAGTCTATCTATAGGAATCCTTTATTTATTAATGCGTGAATGTATGTGTGTATGTATGCAGTCATTCATAAACTTACTCATAGATGTTATACATCTATGTGTAGTTTAAATTGTTACCTTCTTGCATGTTGGTTACTCATTAATTAAATTCCACAATATTTTTATGCTGATTTGCTGTTTTAAAGGGAGTAATACATAACTACACAAGCCTTTCACTTCTTGCGTGTATGTTTTGTCTTTCACACATTTTTCAATGCTGTGTGAAGAAGTAGATAATGATCACAACTGTCAAATTTCTAGTACATTAAATCATGTTATGTGTTAGGTGTTATTTAATCTGTGAATAACAATTTTCTTTTGATAGAATTTCATTTTTTTGTGTAAATTTGGTCACAGGTTTACTTGCTTTTTGTCTTTTCCCATCAATTGCTACCAGAACAAAGAAATGTATTTGTTTTTTTTTTTTGTTTTTTTTTAGAAAGAAAAACAAGTTTAATAAAGTGTCAAATACACACCTTCCTGACATATTATCACTTATTGTGTTTTGCATTTAATCAGTGAAAAACATTTTCATTTTCTGTTACATATGCAATTGCTATTTCACACTTTTTCTTTGCAATTCATTTTGCTGATATCATCAAAATATTTTCAGATCCCCATACTAACAAATATTGATTCGTTCTCAAATTTGGATCACACTGCATATCTTTTATTCAGTTATTCTTGTAATTTTTGATCCTATCATAATCACTTAAGTGTTGCTTGTTAGCTTTCAAGCAGGTTTTTGCGAGAAGTATACCTTTATATCTGTTGATAACAAAGTGCTCTGATTTTTAGCCTATACTGAAATGACCATGATTATACAATATACAATTTGTCTTTATCTGCTTGGGTTTTATCTAGATTCTTTACCATACACTCATATCTCTAACAATGTCCAAAAGCTACTTATAAAACAAGCAATTTAAAAAAAAAAAAAATGAGAATCTTTTTTTCCTAATCTTAAATTGGCACTTATTTTCTCTGACTTCATAATCATATGCTAGGTTATTTTTGTAAGCATATTTTGTATTATACAAAATAATTAGAAAAACAAATCAATAAATTACTTTTTGAAAAAAGTGTATATTTTTAAAGAGGTTTCTTTTTTTTTTTCCTCCATTTCTGATGTTTAACCTTATTCTCTATTGGAATTGAAAAACTTTTAAACATCTCATTATAACTGGACATTAAAAATAATAAGTAATATGTAATCAGTATAACTAAATCAGATAAAACTGAAACATTTTAGTTATTTTTAAAAGGAGCAGAATTTTTTAGTTGGCCCCAAGATGGGTACATCTCATATTTCTCTCTTTTAGATTGCTGTTAAATCATAAATCACTATACATTCTACGGTTACAAGTTTCAGATAACTTCTTACAAAATGTAAGAGAGTACTTTATCATGAATAGCAAAACACTTTGGTGAAACAAAAAAAGAAATTGTCAGCTATTTAGAAATATAGCAGAATTAAATAGAAAAAGAGAGGATAATTGCTATACACATTTGTAAGTCTTATTTAAAAATTAATTAATTTTTTTTTAATGAAATATTTAACATTCTCCTGACAGCACCTGAGGATTATGCTTTCTTTCAGTATTATTCTGATGTTTAACTATATTCAAGTTATTTTCTTTCTTTAATCTCTAATCATAATTTATATTATTGAATTATATATATTGATCTCAACATCAATTTTTTTATGAATTAGTTTTATTTGATTCCAGATTTTTTGTTCTCAAAGTTTCTCTCTCTCTCTTTCTCATTTGTATTCAAAACTAAGCTTTTTAAATTTAAAATATTGTATTAATAATAACAACAAAAGAGAAATAGGTAAGTACCTGTGTCTTAGACAAACATGCTTCCTTTTTGCTTTTCACTTCAACTGGATATGTTTTACAATAGATTTAGAAGCTCTAATTTCATTGCAATTGTATATGGATGGCATGTGGTTACACAAAATAAAAGATGCACTGATCCATTATGAAAAATAGGACACATCTTTCTTTGACAATGCCCCCAAAAGTTCTGATATTGCAAATTTAGTACTCTTTTGTATTTAAACAGCGACTAAATCCACTACCCTTCCTACAACATCTGTCAACTCCTCCTCTTCTCTGATTTCAATTTGAAATATGCAAAGCAGACAATGTTTCAGAAATTCCTTTTTTGCTTGATCATGAAGAAATCATTTCTTTCTTTTGAATAAGAAAAAAAAATTGAATTTGAAAAGTTCAATTTGAAAATATTAAAAAATTATGAATTTCAAAGTTGATCCTCTTTTCTATTTAGACTGGCCATAATAATAAGTTATTTAGCTAATATTCCTCCAGTTCTGCAGTTTTCCTCTTGATCTAAATTTTATTACAATATTCAGTAAGATTTCTTCAAAGAAAATAGGTTTCATAAATTTACTATTATTCTCCTACATGGGTTAAATTTTAAGTTGAAATTTGAACTGAAAATTTCTCCCTTTGAAATAAAGATGACATAATCCCAATCAATAAGCAAGCAACTTTAGTAATGAGCCTGGCAATAGCAGTGGTGGTGGTGGTAGCTGGCTTGATTCCACTGCCTGCCTGTCTCACTCAGTGGCTGGTTGGTTAGATGCTTGGCATGGGAGCTCTTTTATTTTTATTATTTGTATAAAAAAAAATCTTTTCTTTATTTTTTGTTTCTTTGATAATGCATCTGCTGCTATTCTGCACTAAGCATTGATCTGAGACACAGATATACACCAATCTCTGCACTAGCCTATTACTTGTGTATCTGAAATTGAAGCTGAATAGTTCATTTAGAAGTTAGGATGGAGATGCTGATGTATGTGAAGAGAGAGCATGATTGGTTGAATTAGAATCAGAAGGAGGAGAAGGAATTATATTGGAAGGAGGGGTATCATGCTAAAACAACAGTATTACTATTTACACTACTGCTATTACCACCACTATTACCATCATTGCTTATTCTTTGTAACTATTATGATCATTTGTCATTTCTACCACTTTTTTCACTTTTAGCATCTATCCATCCATTTTTCATTATCATATATATATATATATATAGATATATTACTTTCACTGGAATTTCTGTTTTTATTTTATTTCCAAATACAGATCAGTTGAACCTGCATCAAAAAGAATTCTGACTGAATCAGTTGTATCTAAATGAGTTAATAAATCAAATCAAATCATTGTATGCATCTAATTTATTTTTCAAAATTTTACCAGATTTCATTTTAATATATAAGTAACTTTTTATAAACTTGTACTTCATTTTTCCAAATAAATGTTATGCATATTTTAGACAATTTTTGTTTGAAATGTCTTTTAGAAATTATGCCAAAACAGAAAGTGCATCATAAACACTTTTGCTTGAAGAAAAATAGATTTAGATTCATTTCTAAGTTTTTTTCTTCTAAAAATGTTCTATGAAGTTTATCACAAAATTAGATCTATCCATTGTGGAAAAGAGTTTACATTTAAATAAATTTAAAATAATTAAAATAATTTTATTTAAATAAATAAAAATTTTTGGTAATATTTGTAATTTTTATTAAGTCGAATGTAAGCAGAATTAATTATTTAGAATTCATGAAATAACATTCTCATTTATTTAGAGGAAGCACCAAATTAGAATTATAACTACTCAAACATGATGCAACAAATAATTGTAGCTAATAAATGCAATTAATAACTTTATTCAATATAACCTGGAATATTTTTTTGTGTAACACATTATTTTCTATGAAGAAACTTCACATATATATTCATTTTTATTTGTACACGCATCCACACACACACTCTCTCTCTCTCGCTTTCTCTTTCTCACACACACACACACACACACACTCTCTCTCTCTCTCTCGCTTTCTCTTTCTCACACACACACTCTCTCTCACTTTCTCTTTCTCACACACACACACTCTCTCTCTCTCGCTCTCTCTCTCACACACACACACACACACACACACACACACATGTGCATCTGTTCCAATTCTTGTTATTTCCTTTTACTTCTTAAGTTTTTTTTTTATTTCTAATTGGCAAACTGCACTATGGTTTTATTAACACACTCTCCAGTGAATATGATCATTTCAGTTACTCTTTATGTGTTTTTAATATTTTTTTAACCTTTACTGTTGCTGCATGTTTAAATGATTTTCACTCAGCTTTCTACTTCACAATTTAGAATTTAATATGCTTGTTACCCACTCCTTATCTGGTGTCTGCAGTATTCTTGATTACCACAGCAGGAAGAACAGATATTTTTTAATTGCTGTTAATATTCTATTTATTGTATGCTTCATATTATTTTGTTGACTAGTAAAGCTTCTACTTTTAAATTACTAAGAGCTTCCCCCATAAAGGAACTTCTAAGAAGTAAAAAAAATAAATAAAGAAAGAAAGAAACTCTCATTCATTCAACTTAAATTAGCCTATCTTTGTTAGTAATAATACTTTTATTTTTATTTTATATCATTTAAAAAAAAAATAATACTTGAGAAATATTTCATTATATTTGTTCTTTGAATCATTAAAAATTTACTTTCTTGAGAATTTTTACTATAACCCAACTGTATATAATTGGAAAGATTCTTTTTTCCTTTAAGAGTGAAAAATTTGAAATAATTAAAACTTGAAATATCAATCTAAACTTTGATTGATTTACAATTTATTCCTCTCTAAATATTTAACAGTAGCATCGAGTTTTGCCTTCATTTATCCTATATGTTTTGGAGCAATTATTTTAGGAAATAATATCTCTTGATGTTGTGGCAATTGCCTGTTCAAATATTTATTATCTTAGGCTAAAATCTGTTTTGGGTAATTCAGCTATGTGAGATAATCTTGAAGAATCAAAACTGAATTGTTTTCAATACTCTCAACTTAAACCTGATGTAATCATTGAAACCTGATTTATTATCTAAAAATAAGAATAACGTGTATAAGAATTAAATGTTCAGAGAAAATACCCTGAAATATGGTGTTTAAGGTACCAAAGGTAGAATGTCCTGTAAGTTTTTCTAGTTATTTTTATTTCATCAGCCTTAATGCGAGATTTGAGAAGGGGCAGTAATGTCCCTTCACAAGATTTGAAAAATGAAAAGCTGCATAATATTTCTATTATGGTAACTTCTCAATCAACTCCTATTGAAAAGGTGTCTGTTAATTGTTTCCTTTTAATTTGACATCTGTTTTCACATTTCTCATTGCATAGATGCCTTAAATATCTTTAGAAGGAGCATTTATTTTCTTTTGTTTTCACTAATTTTTCTCTTTCTTTGTTACTTTTCTGGAATCACTGTTGAGGAAAGTAAATCCAGTTAATGAAATACCTTCTTTTTTATTTTTTCATTGTCTTTCTTTGCAGTCTGTTCATTTTGAAAGGATACTTCTCTTAATTAACTTCCTGTCAGTGGTATTGTAAGAATATTTTGATAGGACAAATATACTAGAAATTGATAAAAATATTATTTTGAAGTTATAATTTTCTTGTGAGAAATTGATACATATATGCAGATTTATTTTCATGAAGACTAAAACTGTTGAAATCTTTTAAAAGAAAATTCAAGGCAACAAAATCACTTTAGAAACTTGAAAATTTAATGTTTTCTTTATATGACAAATTCAAAATTTATATGCTTAGCTTAATTTGCAGTTTGAATTTATCAGAGTAGAGCAAGGTTTTGTCAAAACAAAATGAGTAACACACTATAACTAACATTTAAGGATAAAACAAATGCTGCTGCCTATATTTGGATCTCTCTGTATACCAGGGTACTTAATTGATACTTAAATGTATATTTATTATTTTGGTATATATTTTCAAGAGAAGGTCAGTCAGTCAGTCAGTTAAGTGCCATACGTGATACACGCTTGGGCGATCATGTCTTTAAAGACTGGGTAGAAGATTATCCTGCAGTAAGTTGCCATTGCTTTCTGCAGTAGACTGGTTGCTGACCAAGGCTATAGAACCCTAATCTGTCCTGCTATTTAACCCATAACTGGAAGGAAGAGACGGATTAATACCTTTCCCAAGGGTATTTGCGTGTAAGTGAATACAATGGATTCAGCTGGAATTCAAACTCGGCTCCCCGGTTTCTCATTCTGAGCCGATATCCACTGTACCACAACGCACATAACAAAAAAATGAAAAATTTTAAAATAATGTTTGTTATTCAAAGAAAGCAGTAATTAAGTGTAACTCCTAGAAATGTTTTTACCAAAATCAACAAATGAAAAAAATTGCACATATTGAAATGAGAAACAAAATTTTATCACTCTCAGTAATTTTGATATTTTGAAAAATGAAACATGAATGATTTTTTAAAATTTGTAACTGTGCTGTTTTGAACTTTTCATTTGGTTTTCATTTAAATTACATTTTGATTTATTGACTATTACTACTGCTTTGATCATGGACACGGAAATTTCTAATTAAATTTTGGGTTTTGAGGAGGTATATTTGATTTGTATAATTTTACTTTTGTATTTATGAAATTTATTTTTTTTAAATCTTATAATGTTCACAAAAAAGTAAAAATTGTTTAACAGTGTAAAACATTGCAAGTAAATATTATCCAATAAAAAAAGAATTCAATCTAACTGAATATAGATAACTAATGACATTTGATAAAAAGTGCAGTCTTTTACGATCTGAACTTTTTTAAGTTTCTGTATACAGACTAGTGAATCTAAGGTTGGTAAGGCCCAAATCATATTAGCCCGGCAAATCAATCTGAAATGAATAATAAGTTTGTTTAAAAGCGGCATTAACTTCATTAATCCAGCTCTTTTGAGCAAAAGGTATTTTCTTTTTCTTCCATTTTTTATAATGGTTTTGGCTTTATGGCCAGGAAGTTGACAGTTGTATCAAGCAAGGGTTTTGTGAGTTTGCAAATACTGCTTTAATTGGAACAAAAGTGGGTCATCTTTCTGTTATAAAGATAAAAACAAAATGAGTGGGAGGAAAAAAGAGCAAAACAGTCTTGTTCTAAAACTATGAATGTAAGATAAACCAAAAAATAAACAGTTGTATTTTTTTAATATATCCCTAAGATATGATCAGGCAGTATTTGAAAACAGTTAAATTTATCTTTACATTTCATCCCATAAGAATTGAGTTCTACATCTTTCATTATGCCGTCAGGTTCTTAACAAATCCGTTGCCTTACTGGCTATAACAACATTATTAAAATTGACTTATTAATTGAAAAATCTGCTTGTTGCCTACACGGAAACATGGTTCAGTCAATTCAGGTCTCAGTAACGTTATAAATCCTTATAGCTTTGGGATGCATATTCATCAATACATTTCTTTTTTTTTCTTTTTTATTACTTGTTTCCTTTTTACTTTTTGTACTTGAATATAGGCTATAAAGCATTGATTTTAATCCTTTATCATAGGAACAGTTCAATTTTCTTGATTTTCATTCTGATGGATTTTGTGATTTTTCTATCCTTCCATTTTACTCTAAATAATTCTACATCATTTGCTAGTTTGCATTCCATATTGACATTTATGAAAAAAAAAAAACAGATCAAGCAGCCTTGATTTTTCTTTCTATACTTGTTTGTGTGTAACTTTATTTCATATTAAATTGCTGTAGGTTTCATGAACATAGTTATTTGTCAAGATTTTCAAGCTTCTTTCCTATTTTTTCTGCTTTTTGTCCATTTATTCTTCTAACCAGAATATATATTTCTTTTCCTTTGCACTTTGACCATTGCTTTTCCTCTTTCCATTCCTGCCCGTAAACAATAAAAACTGCTGTGCATGTACAGTGTGTGACTATTGCACTGCTATTGTTCTGTGGCCTGGTGCACTCTGTCTTCTTTACCTGTCACATCTATTTGCATGCAGATAACAGCATTTTTACAGCTTTTACTGCACACTTTATCTCTCCCACCATCACTACCTTTCTGCTCGCTGCCTCCCTCCAGATTTTTGCCACTGTCTTTTTTTCATTTTAATTTTTTTTAAATTTTAACTTATTTTTCAATCTCAGATTTACCTTGCCAGCCCCTATTTTCACTCCTTAATATCCTTTCCACTCTTCTTTAAAAAAAATTCAATTTAAATTCTTTTTTAATGGAAGATTTTTCTAATTAAAATCCGTATTCAAAAAGTGCACTTGTTTTCAGTTATGTCCTGCATTGACATCCGTTTGTAGATTAATGGATTTTTCAGATAGGGGAAAAAATTAATTCAGAATTTTGTTACTCTATGTGTGTGTGTGTGTGTGTGTGTGTGTGTGTGTGTGTGTGTGTGTGTGTGTGTGAACACATTATTTCTCACTTCTTTACCCCATTCTTTATTTTCTGATTAAAGGTGCAGTGCTGTAGGGGTAGAGTATAGTTAGGTTTTGGGAAGGATTTTTTAACACAACGTGACAGCAACGTCAGTCAAAATCATATCATAATGACTTAATAATAATGCCTCTACCTAAGTGGCTGCTTGTGATATCTTTCTTTAATGATATCTTTTTAGTCTAGAATGACCCCTCCCTGCCATTTTCTATATTGTTTTTCACACAAACTCTACTAATCTTGAAATAATTACTTTAGCTTAATAACAAAGTGAGTTAGAGCATAAAAAAATAGTAATGTTATTTTTTTCCATGATTTTACACCCAAATAATTTATTCTCAGTTGAATGTACAGCGGTTAAAATTAAGTTATGAAAAGTTTTTTTTATATTACTCAGAAAGAATAATTTTTTTTCTATTAGAATATATTAAATCTAAAAATATTACTAAAAAATTTAACACTTTAAAAATGAACTATAATTCTTTGATTTGTCCATTATTATTCTATTTTAACATTAGATATTTGAAAAATCTCAACTAAAAAAGTCATACTTTATCATGTTGAATAGTTGATGTATTTATTCTGAAACCAACAAAATAACTGCAACAGTTTCTCAAGATAATAAAGTATGATTTTTTTTAATTAAGATTTTTCAAACATTTAAGGTAAGGCTAAAATAATAATGAACAAGTTTTGAGCTATTACTGTTCTTTTCTGAAAATCTGAAACTTTTACATGACTTCTTTTAAAATATTTAGTAAAATAAATTCACACATAATAGAAATTTTAAAATTATGATTGAAAGGAGTTATTTAATTGTAATAAGATTCTTTGTGATACATTTAAAAATCAATGTCATAATATGAATAAATTTATAAAACTTTTTTTCAGTGAGCAATTTTGAGTGTGAGAATGAATGAATTTGCATAAATACACACATTCAGTCTCTACTATCATGTCATATTTCTGCAGTAGCTTTAAAAAAGGGAAATAAACTTTAAAAAATGAGTTTCTTTAATTTTGTTAGTGTTTTAATATTTTTCCTTTTAGCAATATAATAATTTACTTTCAGAGTACAAAATTTGAAAGTAATTTTTATATGAAATTGAAAGTGATGGTCTTACAATATCAGCTTGTTGTATTAAAAACAGCTGCTGCATCCACCTGTAGCTAAACTGCCTTACTACTTACCTATCACTTGTACTATTGTTGAAACCAGGTGTATAATTAATTCTGATTAAATCTGTCTCAGCATGGTCATGCCTTCTTGATAATTTCCCTATCCTCTTATTTTCATTCTTTTATCATTATTATATTGTATTATTATCATTCAGCATTGAAGGTTTAAATGTCTTTTTTCCACTCCTAATAGTTGGCTTGCAGCTCATTAGATTGCATAATAGACATGAGTTGAAAATGTCCATAGTACATGTGACACTTAAAACGTGGTGATAAAATGCATCGTATATATTAGATCAAATTGATTTTCTTTCTTTACACATTTATTCTATTATTTCTCATTGATGCATGAAGAAAATTAAAAATCTGCTATTGATGTTTTTAATAAATTCCAATCAGTCAGTTAAGTGCCATACGTGATACACGCTTTGGGCGATCATGTCTCGAAAGAGACATGACTGACTGGGCAGAAGATTATCCCACAGTAGGTTGCCATTTCTTTCTGTGATAGACTGGTTGCCTGCCAGGGCTATATAACCCAATCTGTTCTGTTATTTAACCCATAACTGAAGGGAAGAGACAGATTAATACTTTTCCCAAGGGTATTTGTGCGTAAATGAACGCAAGGAATTCAACTGGAATTCAAACTCGGCTTTCTGATTTGTCGTTCTGAGTCGATATCAACTGCACCACAACGCACATATTTCTTAAAAATATAATTTTAAATGCTTTTTAAGATAAATATTTCTTACTTACTATATCAAGTGATATTTTTTATTTGGTTCTGACATAATAATAAAACTTTAACTTTGGATATTTTTCCATGCTTTCTAAACTAACTTCAAATGTGGTACTTTTGTAGGGCATGAAAACCTCTAGCTATAAATTTCTGCTGTCTTGTCAGAATCATTTTATTTCTGTAATAACTTCCTACTCCGTATGTGATTAATTCATTTTTCGCTAATCTTTAATTAATCAAAGGATTTATAGCTCTCAGCTGTTCATTTGTTACTCTTTATTAACTCTTCCTCATAATGGAAAATATTAAATCAAGTTATGAAAATTATGATTTATTAATGTCACTTGATAAAAAAATAAATTAAATTTAAAAAGACGTTTTAGACCCATAAACTCTTATTTTTTTTTGTTGAGTGTTAACTCTAGAACAATGGTTAATGTGAAATTGTACCTTTCAAAATCATGAGTCACTTTAACAAGTTTGTTGAATGAGTAACAATTTAATTACTCTTCCTGTTTTATATTTAAATCCTATTTGAATTATTTGACATATTTTAAAATTTTGACTATGCATTTCATTGAGCTAATAAACAGATAAACATCAAGTTATATGCATATAAAAAACATGTTTTGGTCTAGTTTTTACATAAATATAGTATTTATAAAAAAAATATTCTTTTAATATTTACTCTGTTTTACTAATCATAAAATTTATTATTACATAAGTAAATGACTATACTCTTCAGTTTTATATCATTTTATATATTTAGAAAGTATATTCAACAAATGACTTTGGCAAGAATGAAAAATCATCATCATTGTTATTGTCAGTAAAATTTAATTTAAATTTAAAATTTAAAGAATTGTATTTTCATTTTTATTTTTGTTTAATCTATCATAAAAAAGTATCATAAAAACCCAATTCATAAGATAATATCAGTTGTTTTTTCTTTTAAAATATAATCTTGCAATTGCTATATTTACTTTTAAATTATTTTGCTGTATACTCAAATTTTCATTTTTATTATTTTTTTGTAGATTTTAATCATCTGAATAAAAATATTTAAATGAACAGACTAATAACAAGTTTTTATAAAGTTTATTGTTTTTACTCTAACAATTATATCCTAATAGTTGATCATGAACAAAAACCAATTTAAAGAAGTTGTTTACTTTATTCAGATATGGCTAATACATTAAAAATAGACTACTTTATTTGTTTAATTTTCAGAATTGAATAGAAATTGATGACTAGTGATTCATAACTCTTAATATAATGGGTCTCTCTGTATGGCACATTTTATGCCCCTGCCTTGTTTCATGGAAGATACAAATGACAATGTTTCCATCTCAAGTAGCAGCAGCAGCAAGTTTAGCTAATGTCACCCACAACTAATAAAAATGTTTTTTCTCTATATCATCAGGATCGTTATGATGATGATGATCATCATCATTCTGTGTGTGTGTGTGTGTGTGTGTGTGTGTGTGTGTGTGTGATCATTATAAGCAGCTTTAATACCTAACTGGCTTTTGAGCTGAAATCCATCTTTTAATTCTGAAGATATTCCAAATCTATTTCATCTTAACAAACTGCTTCTAGCTGTTTGTATTGATATCCAAAATGAACAGGAGACAAGGAGCAAATTATTCATGAATATAAAATAGTACTTTCTTAGTTTGAACTGCCATTACAATTATTTGTTCATTGTTCTTTTGAGATGCTTGTCTCCCTGACTTGTATTTGTTACCATTGTATTTGTGATTTGAGTTTCTTGATTAGATCCCTGAGAATGTTCTTCTCAAATCGGTTTTCCTCTGTCCATCAACAGCTGCACTATTTTATATTGCTTAGCTTTCCCTTTTTATATTCCCAGGTCAGCACATCAATAAAAGACTGGCAATATGAATTTTTTTTTAAAATTTCTATACAGAGATTATTGCTAAAGCCAGATCTCATGTTTTCTGATTCCTCTGATTTTTGTCTCTCTGTGTATTACGTTATGCCATTGCAAGATCCATCTACTTGTACTATGTTATTTGATCAATGCTGTTCTTTTTAGCCATTCTTATTTAAAGATTACAAATACCTGATGCAAGTGGCTGTAACATTCTTCATGTTACCTTTAATAACTTTTAAATACAAGATACCATGTTATAAACAAATACAAAAGCTGACACTTAAAAATACATATACTAAAGCTCTCATCAATTTTATATGTATTGGTTATATCACATATTTTATGAATAAAAAAAACTGATAATGTAACTGCAACTTTTTTGCATATTTCACTTGTTAGATTGAGTTAAAAAGTTTTTTTTTTAATTCTTTACTCTTTTGGTTTTATAAAGTGTTTTAAATAGGTTGGCAATGGCTATAGTAGATTAATTATAATGTAGTTTATATCCTCTTTATAAAAATTGTGTGGGTGGCTTAGAATTTGAAAGTTCCTAATGTTAAAATATTACAATAGTATCATTTGATATCTTTGACAAAACAAAAACAACATATATTTTTACTATAACAATAGATATTGAGAATAGTCATCATTTTTTATTAGGTATAGCTTTTATAATAGTCATAGAATTTTATTTAAAAATGATATTCCTTATATTTGTGTAAAATATTCATATTTATTTTTCTTGTTTCAATTTGACTTAAATTCAAAAGTCATTTCAATTTTAAAGGTTAATTGGGAGTTAATTTATTCATTTTTGTCATTCTTATGAGAAAATTTGAAGACAATCTGTTCATCTTTTATTTATTGCTGTTTCAATTTCTGCATTTTGTTTGTGCTCTTATGGTTTCATTATGTTTATTTATACATGGTTTAATAGTTTTCCTAAAGAACTAACAGCACTTTCTTTTACATGATACCATTTTCTTGAAAAATGCAAGCACTCACTTTAATTTCGATTTATTGCATATCATAATTGTAATTTCAAGATAAAACCATTTTGCGTAAATATTTTTATTGAATCATCAACTAATTCAAGAAAAGCATCATTTACTTGTACATATATAACACTTTCTTTTCCTGAATAATAATAATAATACTCATTTTATATTTCTGATTCTGTAAGCTTTATATATTTTACATACATTTGTGACAACTTTTACTTTTATTATATTTATGTGAACCAATGTAAACTCCATCTCGCAGGTTACCTACATATTTTTCAAATTAAATTTTACTTAAAAAACATGCTGTTTTAAACAAAAATTTGCAGTTCAGATTCTTACTTAAAATTTTTTACATAAAAATATTTTTAGAATTTTTTAATATTTTAAAATGATCATGTTTATTGCTCAAGTATATTGTTGAATTATTTTTTTGCTTTTGTTAATAAAATAATTGCTTTCCTTCATGTTACGTGCATATTGCTTACAGGAAAACGTTGCTATTCTTAATAGTTTCTTTTTTAAAACATTTTCATTTTTAAGGAAAATATAAAGTCAACATGATAGACTATTTAAAGAGCTGTTAGTTACAGTGAATGTCCTCAATGGATTTTTCAAACTATTCTTTATTATGCATTAGATTCTTTCTTCATGGTAATTATATTTTGGTCCTTTAGGACATTTTCTTAGTTTCATATAATAAACGTTTATTCCTTTTAATTTGAAACTACATAAAACCAACAAAATCCATGAAAATATAATGAAATTAGACTGAGCTTTTATAAATTCTCCTAAATATTGCCTTGGCTTTTTTTTAATCTTTTAAAGATTTACTTTAGTCACTCCAAATTTTTATTTAGAAAAATGTAGCTACTATCATAATCATCTTATTGCATTTGTTTATGCGTGCCTTCATGCATGTGATTGTGAAAGAAAAACAGGGTCATTATTATTTTTATTGACAAAAATGACATGATGTAAGCCAAACATTTATGGTTTAAGAAACCACTTAGTTTTAATTTTTTTTAAAAATTGATGACCTACGTGGAACAGAAGGTTTACAGCTTTTTCTTTTTTATTTTATGAGTATATTTCATTCAAAATAGAAGTTGATATATGTCTTGTTAAATATCAATTTATTATTGTATACCATATTTTTGATGATAATATCTTTCTTTTTGAAAAGGACTATTCTAGTTCAGCTTCAGTTGATTTTAATGGAGTTACTTCACTAGGGATCAAAAATAGTTTTATCTTGGAATAAAATTTAATTTATTTAGTTTGATCACTTTTATTACTAGATAGCATCAAAGAGAAAGTTGTTGGTACTGACAAGACATGGTCCTGTATCCAAAATTGATGACGTCTTTGAACTGTAATGCATGAATACTTTGAAACTTCAACCAGAAATTAACATTTACTTGAGATTTGATTATCTAATAGATAGGAGTTCTGTTTTAATAGATTATTCAAAAAATATAATTAATGCCTATTTTCTATTTTGTGCATTTGAATTTTGTAATTTGTTTTAATAGGAAATTTTAGTCAGAAATTAAAATTACTGTTATTCACTAAATAGTTCCTGAGATGTGTGTTTTTCAAATTGATGTTTAATTCTACAGTTTGTCTTAGGCTTATTTCAGTTATCAATAAAATATTTCAATTTTATTATATATAATAATGTTTCAAAATATGTTTATTCTATTGAAAACAACTTGAGTACTTGGATATCAATCAGGAAGACGACCAATAATAAATCTCCTTTTTAGCTATCTACTTAATTTTTTTTTATATTAATTATGTATTTACTTTTATTTCACTTTGTTGTATTCCGCTTGATATTTTTGTCATTTGCTGACTTATTTCAGAATGTATTTCTATATGACATTAGAAATGACTTATTTCAGAATGTATTTCTATATGACATTAGAAATGACTTATTTCAGAATGTATTTCTATATGACATTAGAAATGACTTATTTCAGAATGTATTTCTATATGACATTAGAAATGACTTATTTCAGAATGTATTTCTATATGACATTAGAAATGACATGGTTAACACATGTGCTAATATATAACACTGAAGTGTATAGTTAATTCTGCCAAATGATCATCTCATTAACTCTTTTTCAAAATTTTTTTTCTCTACATTTCCTCTGATGTGTGAACTTAAAATATATATATATATATGACGCTTTTAAACTTGTTGAATTATAAAAAAAAAAAGGATTTGGAAAAAATCTACCTTTTTTCATAAATTCAAACACTTATCACATAGAGTGTGTGTATGTGATTGTTTCTTTTTCATCATTATAGTTTTATAACTATTTGAAATTTTTTTATTTTCATTTTTTGTTACAAGCTTCTTTTTCATATTTTCTCTATTAGTCATTATTTTTTTGTGTTAGTGTATTTTTGTTTATTTTTTAAATTATTTTTTTTTAATTTCTCTAAGTCTGCCTTATTTATGCCTACCTTAGATTACAATATCTGATTTGCATTTAGCAAAGCAAAATGAAGGAAACTACATTTTAAAAAGAAAATCAAGATCAAATTTGATTATGGAAGTTGGAGTTCAAGTTATGTAATGTTTGTGTCTTATTGTTGTTCATTATTGTCTTTCTCTCTGTACTTCATTGTTAGAGAATGTATTTAGTAGGTTTGTTTTGTTCACAGGGTTACTAAGATGGCGTAAGCCACAACCAAAATTCTTTATTTCTTCTCACCCATCCCTTCTTTTTGATTCTTAGTTATTCTCAAAGATGGACCCTCCCCCAAATAAATCAACAGCCCTTCTGATTTTCTCTGTCTCTCTTGCCATTATTTTTTTTCTACTCATTCTCCTCCTTTCTCTTCCTCTTCCTCCACTCTGTGAACGGTGAACTGAAGATTTGAAATACTGACCAATACTGACTGTTACATTTTCTTCCACTTTCAGGAAAATTGCAAGGTTCTGTGCAGACCAAGAATCTGGCTCGTCTTTCATGTAAGAACATTTTTATTGTTCTGTCAGCTTTAATGTTCAAACAAAAGGTGCTCCCTGGCCAGCATGGATGGATGTTTAACAACTGGGTTGGGTCTCGTGTCATGTTAGTGATGGTGGTGTTAGTGGTGGTGGTGGTGGTGGTGGTGGTGGTGTGGTGGTGATGGTGTGGTGATGGCTGACACAGAACAAAAATGATGACAATGATGAACCAGATGATCATAAGTAACAGTCATGGTCATTATTATTATGATGACAATGATGATGATATTAACTACTGTTTTGGGCAAAGTGGAGTTTGCTTTTGTTATCATTAAAGCTGACGTATCACTTAATGGTTTCTTACATGAAAGATTGACCAACTGTACACGTCGTCGGCTGTGTTGTTGTTGCTGTCGTTGGCGTTGTGGTGGTGGTAGGCAGCTGGGATGGGGGGATGGGTACTTGAAATGGGTAGGGATTAGAACAGTCAACGTTTCTATAAATCATTCATTTGGCCAGAGCTTTAAAATCAGCTTTTAAAGTTTTTCATAATATGCAACATAAATAATTGATTATTCAAAATTGGTTTCATGATTAAATATTTTTAAAATAATTCACTTCATAAATCTATTGGGTAAATTGTTTCTTTTATATTTTTGGTTAAATGCCTAAGATAGCGCAATAAAGAATGAGAAAATTAAAGTGAATCATTTTTTCATTGATACAAGTAATTTTCTCATCTCACTTTGGGTCAGAATTTAATATCGATGCATGTTTAGGTAGATGTGTTGATATATACATACATATTATTTTGTTGAAGTGTGTGTATGTATGTGAATACACACGCTTACCTAGATTTACTTAAAAATATGTCATGCTGCCTGTATCTTTCATTTGTATCTATGTGTTTGCTAATCCTTTGCTAACACTTTCTTCTGCAAGAATCTTCTTTTTTTTTTTTTTAACCGGGAATCAAACATTCATCTAACACTTTTGGTATTGTATACTTTCTGCTGAATTTCTAACAACTTTTTCTCTTTTCTTTTCTCTTCAGTTGCTTAACGAATTTCTCTCTTTTTGTGTTTTATGTATGCACACGCATCTGTAGTCTTTTTAAGAAATTTAAAATCAAAAATGTTTTATGCTAAACAAATTTTCTCTTGTATTCTACATATTTAATTGTTAGCATGTATCTCAAAATCTGTATATTTTGTTGATTAGCTAATTTTGAATGAGAAAAATGATTTCCATTTAAAGGACAAATTAGTTATTATCTTGCTTAAGATATTAATCACAAAAGTTGTTTTCTAAAACTGTTGATTCTTTAAAATGTCTATCTCTGTCACTCTCTCACACACACACATACTATCTAAAGTTTTTATTTTTCAAAGTAATTGAAGCAAGTAATTTGTTTTTGTAATCACTGAAACAAAATTAACATCTTTATCATTCTATTTGGCCATTTATTTTTACTAAAGCACATTACCTTATAGAATGTCATCAGTCATGATCTTGAATTCATTTTTATTCCGCTGAATCTTTGTGAGGAAAATCTTTTATGCATAATCATTAGAAAAAAATAAATATAAATTAATGGTGAGATTTTTTTTTTTTTTAAGGCAAATGTTCAAAATGTGTTGCTCACTTGATATTAAGTGAAAATGTAAACTCATGACAAATATGTAAAGCCTATTTAACTTTGATAAAACACTTTCTTGGTTAAAATGTTGTATTAAAGGGTAAAGTAATTAATCTTCATCAGAACCAGATAAAAAAAAGCAGAGATTTCTCATAAGATACAATCTATTAAAGTAGTCTAGATTAAAAGGAATTAGAAAATATGAAACTTTTTTTTTTAATAGACAATTATTACTGTTATATAAACTCTTGTCTAAGATAATGATGAATATTTAAATAGCTCTTTCTGTTAAATATTGATTGGCCATTGCCTCAAATATCCCAGCTACAATGTTTGCATTGGTCAACAAACTAGCAGGCAGAGGAAGCTGCTTGATAATATAATGCTGATACTTCTAAACGGATAGATGGTAAATAAACTGTCATCTGTATGTAGTTATTCTAATTCATTTTTTTTTTTATCTTCACCTGTTTGTTTTCAGATTGAGCTTACATTCGCTTGTCCACCACATGATGCTCCCAAACATTGTCATCTACAATGCTCTTTCAGTCGTACATTTGTTTCTGTTGAATATCTACCTATTCTCCATGAATTGTAATTCTTATGCAGGCAACAACCAATTGACCTTTTTTTTTTCATTATCATTACCTATTTAATCATGTGTGTGCCCATTTTTATAATAAGTAATCAACTTGCTTATGTTCCATGTTCTTTTCTCAGCCATTCAGTGATGCCTTTATTTTGCCTTGCTTTAGTGTTGGTGTGCTTATATGTTGTTTTGTTGATTACTTTTTCAACTTTGGCTGCTTACAAGATTGATGTAGAGTTTTAAAGCCACAATGGGGGAAGATTGCATTTAAATATATGTGTGTGTGTGTGTGTGTGTGTGTGTGTGTGTGTGCGTGTGCATTTCATTTATTGTACAAACATTTATGAACCTCATAATATAAATCTTTCCACCTCTCAAGGTACTAATAATTCATTTCAAATTTTGTTTTTACTAATAAATGAGGTAACAGCTATATCATTACTTATACAATATTTTAAGAAATAGTTTATCCTATTTTAATCCCTTATCAATATTATGGCAATTTAGAAAATGTGTGTGTGTGTGTGTATATATATATATATATATATATATACACACACACACACACACACACATATATATATACACACACACTAGAATAATTTAATAACTTTTTTGTTGTAATTTTTATGATAATTATTTAATTCTTTCTTTTAATTAATTTCACTAATGTAAATTTTTTATATATAGTCATTTAGCTAAACTAGAAATATAACATTTATCTAAGAATTTAAACAATATTGTGTCAGAAAATATATTGCATTAAAATGAAATAGGATCTTATTGCAATGTGAATTTTCTTGTTTTGTTCATGCTCCTTTAACTCTCTGTTTTGTTGCTGTTTTAGGTGAACGTCCCTATATTTGTGGTGCTTGTGGAGTACAGTATAGCCAAAGCCATAGCCTGAAGAGTCACATAACCAATAAACATGAGGGCAGAATGGGTTACTACATCAAAGAAAAACGACACCGGGCACACAGGGGAGTAGGTTACATGACCGCTTCAGTCCCAGGTACTGATTTGGCCATGTTTAAACTGCCACCACCCACATCCGTTCTGAACCAAAGCTTAACTGCTGGTCTTGACTTATCTAACAAGTTCACTGAGCCTTTAAAGGCTTCTTTCCTTGACAACACTCTGAATCAATTGAAATCTAGTCCACAGCAACATCACCTTCTCAACGGCCACTCTTCGCCCCACTGTGCTGATCTCCTACAAAATCCTTGCCCACCTACGGGCCCAGGCTTTCCCCCTGCACATCATCACGGAACTCTTCAATACCAAGCATCAAGAGGAACTGTCAAGATGGAGCCGTTGGATAATGGCTCCAACCAGGCCATGGATCTTAGCATACGGTCATCACGTAATGGCCACGGTCCTACAAATGGTCACAGCCAGCAGTGTTCTGATGTGAATGGTCTAGATGACTGCAAGCATGCTGAGAAGTTGAAGACACTGCGCGGCAACGTGGTCCGTATGCTTGCTATTCTAGTTCCGAACTTGGATTTTGAAGAGAAGGGGATAAGTGCAGAGGGTGATTCCGTGGACGAGCTTCTCCAGGATGTTATTGAAAGCAATTCACCTGAAGATGACGCTGCAGAATAGGAAGCCTTAAAGACAAACTAAAACTTCTTAAAAAGTAGAAGAGGAAAAGCAAGAAACAAACATTAATATGAAAAGTCAGGGGGGAGAATTATTTATTTGTAATGATCAATCTTATAAATGCAAAACCAAAGTAACTTCCTTTTTCTCTCACTCTCTCTGTCTTTACTTTTCACTTTTATTCTCTCTCTTTCTTTCTCTTATATTACCTTTCTAGTTTCTGTAATTTTTTTATTTATTTAATCCCCCCACTGTTTTTCCTTATTCTATTTTTTTCAAGAAAACTTAGTTTTTTTTTTTTTTAATATAAAATAAATAAATAAAAAATGGGTGGTAAATTGCAAATCAAGTGTTAAGGGGAGGGAATTCTTTTTGGTCTTAAAACAGGACATTTTTTTTTTTCTCTTCATGCTGAGGTTACCTGGCACAAGGTCAAAGAGTGCAATAAGCCATGTGCAGATTTACATATCACATCATAAAGTTCATTTAAATATCATAGCCATAACATCAAATCAAAAAAGAAAAAAATTAAAATTTCTTGTCATTCCAAATCCCGGTATGTTTCAAAAGTGAAATTTGTGGAAGAAATTTAAAAAAAAAAAATATTGGAAGAAAATCAGTTTTAAAATATATTTAAAAAAAAAAAAGCAAAGAAAAACAAAGCCTACCTATTTGGCATCACCAGCCATTCTGTTTTGGAATGGAACAAGTATTTTGTTTAAATATTTTTTGCTGGCTTAACGTTTTTCTTTTTTATATTGAATGACAAATACAAAAAAATAATTAATTTAAATGAAAAGAAAAATTGCTTTTTCATACTCGCCATTCTTGAGTGTTGGTCCGTATTGTTGGTTATTCGCAATCCACTTGTCATTCTATTCAAATTCATCTTTTCCATAGCGCTTTGTCATTTTTGTTCATGCAATGTTTTCATTACTCGACCATTGGTATATAAAGAATATCTCATTATCTTTTGTGATACTAAGTACATGTAATAAATGTATTCTTTTACTGATTATAACAATTATGGCTGCTTAACAGCTTATCAGCAGCTGTGATTATGTTTCCATCCATCTGCTATACATAAAAATCAAAAGGGTTATTCCAGATTTTCAACTAGTCCTTAAGACAGGCATGCTATCTCTAAGAGAATTCCAGAATATTCTTGAGAAAAAAAAGTCCAGTTTCTTATAATTTAACTTTACATAGGAAATTAACCAAAAAAAAAAGAAAGAAAAACAAAACTTGATGAGTAAGTTCATATGACCCAGAAAATTAATTTACTTTATGTAAATATATACATTTACAATTATTTATATTATTTATGTGTGTGTGTGTGTGTGTGTGTGTGTGTGTGTATTGTTAACACTATTTAGAAAGATCATTTTATGTTCATTACATTGTTTGTTTTACTTTTTCAATTTTATTATGTAGAACTTTTTTTCTTTATATATCATTGCTATCATATGTTCTATGTTCACTGCTAGAAATGATTATTTTTTTTTAAATTTGCTTTAGTATTTTTTTTAATATAAGCTTATTGATAATTTTATTTCCATTAGGTAATTTATATTGAGTTCATGTTCAGTAGTTTTCATAAATGTATTGATTCTTTTTCTTTAATTCATTGTTAATTATTTATTTTAATTATTTTTGATGCAATCTTTCTTATTACAGATAAAATAATTTTCACTCTGATTGGGAATATATAATGTTTTTACTTATACTTTTTTCTAATCATAATCATCATATCGTTTTCAATAATAATACTTATAGTTTACATTCTGCTTAGAATATTAAACAATATTTTCTTTTAAAATTTGTTGTGTCTATTTATAAATTGGAAACGATTATGTAATGTTTCTAACTACTGAACATAAAAAATTATTAGCCATTAACTTTGAATCAAAGACTATAATATATTCTGGGTATTCTTTCCTTTTAGTATGCCTGGCCTTTAACTCAAGACCTGTGAAATTTGTCATTAGTAAATTAGCACTGTTTCTGCATTACTGAATTTTAAAATTTCACTCTACCCATTTAGACTTGATGCACTTGCTATAGCAAAAATATATCCCATATAATTCTTACAGTGCTCTATGTTCTCTTAGGTTCTTTTACTTAACAAAATATGCTTTAGTCTATGGAAGGTGGTCCCACTTAAAACTTCTCATTATCTCTCTCCCTATCTATCTATCTATCTATCTATCTATCTATCTATATATATATATATATATATATATATATATAGAAAATCTGCTGATTTATTGTCTGCCTGTTTCTGCTGAAACTGATTCACATCAGTGATTTAATAGACCAACCATATTTGGTCATTTTATTTATTTAGTTCTTTTCAATCATTGTCTTTGATTGAAGCTAATAAGTCTTTTATATCCTTTTTTCTGACTGAAATTATTTTTTGTGTGTGTGACCTCTTGAAACTCACTTGAAATATGCTTGCATGTCTTATTTTCTGCTGATATTGTTCTTGTAATTGTTTTCTCTTCAAATGCTGAAGAACAAAAAAAAAAAGTACCAATCAAATATTAGAATACGTTAACTCTATTTCTGATAGCACTGCTGATTCATTTTCAATATTTCTGGTTGACTATAACTGCTGTAATGCCACCAAAAGATTTATTTAATAATTCCACTAAAAATAAACAAACCTGGGTTGGGATTTTAACTGACACTCATAAAATAATAATTTACTTTTTGGTTTTATTTATTTTTGTTATCAAAATCATTTTTTATTAACTTTATTACTTAATTTCCATATTCGCCGATGTTCTAATTATAAACAAGTTCTACTTTTGTGCTTTGAATTTTTTCTATGTGAACTTTATTACTTTTCGTTTTTTTGCTATTTGCTCTTTACTGGGCAAAATGATATGATTATTTTAGGTTCAATAACACTCTTTACTCTTTCTGTTTCGTTCTTCTTTATTTCTTATTGTGTTTCCATTTTTCTTAGAGTTTTTCTATCAAAAACAGAAAAAGTAAACCACTTGCTGAATCTTTCGTTTATATAAATATTTCTGCGAGAATTTACTTTTGACAGTAAATGTTTATTGTTTCATGAAAGAGCACTTTCATGTTTCTAGTTTCTATCACAAAGGAAAATTTCTGCCGAACTACTTTTCCATATAAAATGGCATTTCCAATCTTTTGTAAACCTTGTGGTGGTATATATAGGCTAGTCAGTTCTTATGGAGAATTACTAAAATTTCTTCTGTGAGCTGTTTTGGACATTAATGACTCTTTGGCCACCCAGCGATTTGGTCATTTTAAGTCTATGACTACATGCAAAATACTCTTTAACTTACCTGCTTTAGAATGATGACTTTTGGTCAGCAGTGAGTTATTGTTTAATTTTCTATAGCTATGTTAAAAAGATTTATTCATGAAGTAAGAACATTGTGCTTATTTATCTTGCAGATTAAGAATGCAAAAAGAGAAAAATAAATGAGAACCAAATCTAAAGGTGTTTCTCCTTTGACTTTTCATTTTCTTGACTCATTCATTCGTCTGTATGTTGGAAATTTCTTGTTACATTGCTACTGTAATTAGTTGCATTTTTCTACTCAGTATTTTGTTCTTTTTTCAACTGCTTTCACTCAGAATTTTCCCCCCTTTTTCTTGGCTACTAATATTTACCAATGACTGCTGAATGCACTCTATGCAACTGCTGAAAACCTAATTGGGGTGCTTAGGATCTTTTTTACTGCTGTACTTTGAATTATCTGCTTCAAAATATAATAAACAGGGAGAAATTATTATTATTATTATTAAAAAAGATTAATTTAATTTTCTTTAAGTATAATTTTGGACTTGTGTCATGGTTCTTCTAAAGAAATCACTTGTCATATTGCAAGTATGATTAGCTCAAAGCTGAGTCAAAGAGCAACCATTAAGACCTTGAGCAAGTCTACTCTCTGTAGTTAGTACATTTATTTGCTTATGTAGTTTGAAGTTTCTCAATATCTTTTTCCTGCTGAATCCTTTTTTGTTGAATCAATTATGTTTATTTTTGAGCATATTAGTTTGGTATATTTTGATAAATTCCCTTTTACTTTATTTTAGTTGGTCATCTACTTGCATTAATCAAAAGAAAAAAAAAGCTTAGGTTACTGGCCTCGTTGATATTTTTTGATTTCTTTCAATCTCAGTTTATATTTATATACGTATTTACTTAAATATTTCTTTTATTCTTATAAAGATTTCATTTTAATTTTCCAATTAATGTTTTCTTCCTTCTTTTTCCTTCTTAATTTAATTACCATGGTAACATCTGTTTTTTTTTACTATTTTTATAAAACAGAAGTTATTATTTATAGTTCTCATTTAAACTTGAAATTTTTTTTCATCAGATATATCTGGTGTTTAAAAAAATGATTACAATCTTGAACTTCATAATATGAAATATTTAAAAATTTATGATACCTTAACTTTATAAACAACTATTTTCTAACTTCATTCTTTTATTTATTTTCTAATTCACTCACCCATCCAAAATTATTTTATATTCTGTTTTTAGCAATATATTTATCCAATTTCTCTCTCTTTTCCTCACACGCACAGTGTTGAACTTTTAATATTCTATTCCTTTCCATGATTCTATCTCCTTAACATTCCCTGATTAATTTGTCATGCATGGGATTTGCAGTTTTTCTCCCCGGTGGTTCAGAAAGGCAACCTAAATTATGAACATAGAGCACTGAAAATCACTTTTCCATTATTTCTTCTTGTTGCTCTGCAAAACTTTGCTAGCAAGAAACGACAACATTTGAAAATTTTGTTAAGGACTAATAAGTAACTAACTCAATATATTCCACCATTATAAGAATAATCCTATAACCCATTTTTTTTTTTTGTTTTTTTTTTGTTTTTTCATTTTGCCCATTTTTATGAAAGTTACACAACTGATTCTTCTTCCTTGTGCAGAAAAAAATAAATATTAGTTTTCTAGTTGACTGGGGTAAACCTGTTTGATAGCTTTAAACTTATCTAGATCTCATTTGGCAGAGGGACTTTAATAACCAAAAGAAAGAAATCTGGATTGATTAGAAAAAAAAATTAACCTCTTTGCTTTTGTAAAAGTGAATGGTGGTGAGATCTCAGACAAGATAAAAAAAAATAAATCTGAAAAATTTGAAAACATACAGAAATTTCATATACATTCCAATTTTAGTCATTAATATATAATTTTTTATTACTTTTTTAATTGGCAGCAATTTTGTATGTAGTTAATGGAAGATGTTTGTGTATTTTGTAATACTTGTTCCTTAAGCTGGAATGCAGATCTGACTATGGCATTTTTTGTGGTGAGGGGTGCAGCATAACAATTGGCACTTTTAGCTGTTCATTTCCCTCCCCACTACATTATTATTATTATTATTATTATTATCATTACTCTTACAACTACTACTACCACCATTATAACAATATTTATTGAGGTCTGTCTGCATGACAAAGTCTGTCCCTTGATGACAAAAGACATCAGGTCGACTATTCAATCCTAATTTTCATGCAGGATTTGGCCCAAACATGGTCAGCTGCCAGTCAGCTGGTCATTAACAGATGTCTGGATTATATTTCTCTGTATGCAGACATGTATGTATGAATACAGATATATACTGTATACATTATACATACATACATACATGCACTAGAAACATGAATTTTTCAGGCGTTTACTGGTGTATTTATAGACTCACGGTGGTTTATGGTTATATCATCCCAAGCACTCCCACCGCTAAAAAAGAAACTTTAACTAAAAACTCCAGAAAAATTTTAAAAAGCAGTAAGCTATATGATAATTATTATTTATTTATTTATTAATTTATTTTTTCTATTCCTGAAACAAATGAAGGGTTGGGGAACAATGCAGGACAAAACAAATCAACTTTTAATGTGCAAAAAATAAAAAATGGAATAAAATAAAAATGATGTCTGAACTTCAAGGGAGATAACTTTGAAGTTTCTCGTAAATTATTTATTTAATGTACTGCTCATTTGTTCTTTAAGGTTTTCTCAGTGTGGAGCTTATTTGATAATAAGATGACAAAGAGAAAATCTTAAAAGAGGGAGGAATTAAAATTGACCATTTTTTTGCACTTCTTGATAAAATTAAGGAAGAAGAAGAAACAATTGATTTTAACGTATCCTGCTTATGTCAGCAAACAACTTTTTTTTTTATATTATTGTTAATTGTAAGATTTCTTATTAATTTGGGGGTGGGAAACGCAAAAAAAAAAATGAACTGAAAAAATTTTAAATATGAAATAAAGAAAGGGTTGTGAAAATAACATTGCTTTTCTCTTATCCATTGACAAATGTCTCCTATTACAGAGTAAGTTATTCCTTGTCATGGTTACTGCTATATATATATATATATATATATATATATATACAACAAAAATTAAATAAAAAAAAGTTTGTATACAAATTTGAAATTTACCTTTTAGGATTGAATGTATAGTTATTGTAAATTAGAATTTGTCTTCCGAAACTGAGCAAGTGTGCTGCTGAGAAATATGTAGATATTAAAGCTGTTAATCTGGGAAAACATTGTTTAAAACTTTAAAACTTCAATTTCTGGGCAATGTAATTTGATAGGCCTTTGAAAAAACAGATAACATTTTTTTTAGTTTTATTTTTTTTATTATCAATTTTTAAATAAATGGCTCAATTTTTGTTCCTGTGAGTACTTTACTATTTTTTTATTCTTTTATTTTAGATATTTATTCATTATTTGAACAGCAGATATAGTTAGAGCTTAGATATGAAAAAATGATGGATTAAAAATATTTTAATTATTATCTAACAAAAGAAAATACATTAAATCAAATCATGGAAAAAAAAAAACACTTTTTTCATTCTTTTTTATTTTCACTGTTGATAGAAATTCCTTTTTGTCAACAACAGAAACCAGTAAATGAAAAACAAGACTTTAATTCAGCTAAAGAAAAATTTCATAAAAAGTTGAAAAGAAATGATAAATATTACTGTTAGTTGATATGTGTTCAAGAGAAAAAAGAAAATTATTGGTAAATTAAGTATTTTTCTCAGGATTTTTCTTATAGCTGTATGATCAGTTGTAAATCTGTAACTGAGAACAAACATTGAATTTATACATTTTAATTAGCATTTCTTCCTTTCTCTCTTTTGTATGTTCTGTCTTGAAATGTTTTAATTTTTATGCTGATCTGATTTTTATTTTTAATTTGCATTTTGTTTATAATCATTTGCAAAGTTTTAATTTTCTCTGCTTTCTCATGGGCCTGTTGTTGACTCATGTGTCCACACAGTGTTTTAGATAGATTTTGTTCCTTGTTATATTCCTTATAAAACAATGTAAATTAACATGATTGAAGAATGAACCCCAGAATTTTTTTTAAAATACCTCCTCTCCCCCACCAAAAAAAAAAAACAAAAAAAACACCATTAATTTCTAAGTCTTAGTATCTTCTATCATCATCACAATCAGCATCATCATCTCAATAGAAATTATAATCTTTATTTTTCTTACCTGGGTTCAAAATGTTGTTTGTTGCTGCAGTCAGACACCATGGTTCTAATATATTATTTGCTGTCTTGTGTGCCTTTAGGATCTATCAGAAATTTCTAATAATCCATGTCCATAGTTGATAATTCTCCCCTTGGGCAGCAGCATCTATTCCCACCTATAACCACATGGGTTGGCCGGCCCCCACCGTCACATTCCGGCCTCAAGTGCTCCGACTGACTGTGGCTAGCAAACAGCTTTATCAGACCTCTGGTAATAGTAATAATAATAATTGCACTTATTTTACCTTATTTAAAGACATTTCTTTAAAACCTTTGCTTTTATAGAATCCCACCCCAGTAGCAAACTAATATCACACTTTAAAAATATCTGGCTGCTTTTTTTCCTTCATCTTTTCTATTAAACACCATGTGGATATTTACTCATTGCTTGACCTGTTACAAAATAGTAAAACAGCTTTTCTCTTATTTAAATTCATTTTCTTAGTTTGGAGAGGGGAAGAGGAAGGAGGAAAGAAATAAAGAAGAAAGTAGTGGCAAAATTTTATAATTTAAATTAATTAAAAACCTCCATTTTACGGTGACTCCTGTTCTTGCTTTACTGCTGTAACTTTTTTTTCTTACTTCAAAGAAAACAGTAGACAGTTATACTTTGTCCTCCACCAACACATTTTTTTAATCCTTACATTTTTAAGGTCAATGGTATAACTAATGACAATCATTCTTGTGGGCTATTTTAATATTTTTGTTCCCTCTTTCATACTTCTCTTTATCTATCTATCTATCTATCTATCTATCTATCTATCTATCTATCTGTCTGTCTGTATTTGTGTTCTTTTATTTTTTTCTTTATTTTAAGTTATTGTGTATATATATATATATATATATATATATATATATATACGTTCATATTTTAGAATATCTCAGCACTCTTAGATGTACATTATCTGGGATTCTTGCTACTCTTTCTCTCTTTGTTATTGTCTAATATTTATTTATTTATTAATTTATTTTTAAAGATGAATTTCACTCAGTAATCTCCTTGGTCTAAACTTTGGCCCAGTTATTAGCAATGATGCTAGCTTCATGCACTTTTATCTACATCTCTCCCCTTGGCTATCAAAGTATTACTTTCTTGAGCTCTAAAACTCAAACAAAAACCCTTGCCACCAAACAATGAATAATATTTTCTGTCAAATACTTAATTCTCTTGTAGACACTCAGTTTTCACTGATTTAAAAATTGAATTCAAATGTAAATGTACACCTATGTTACAAGAATCTAAAGATTCCATTTATTGGGGCAGTTGATACTAGACAAAATCTCTACAATATTGTTAAAAAAAAAAAGAAAAACGCTGTTGTAGTCAAAACTTAGTTCCATCTGAATGGAAGATTTTATTACTAAATGTACATCCAACAAATAATATTACTGTACATAATTAAAGACATACCAAGTAATATAAATTAAAAGTTATCAATTTCAGATTTCTATGAGTTTTGAAGCTATCATGATTGTTAGCTGTACTAAGTTTTAGATTATGGAGAAAACTGATTTCTTAGTGTGTCTATCACTAACAGGACCACCTTTATTTTGTTTTAATCAAAATCACTAGACAAGTGATACTGCAAGTGAGCAGTCCACTTTCAACTTCATGACTGTTGTCCATGATCAAGTTGGTGAATCTAGGGTTAAGCAATGATTGTTTAGGAGGCCAATGCAATATATTGACTATGACTCTAGCTACTGTTTCCATGGCAATGTTTTAGTCCACATCCATATATGGTGCTGTTTTGACACACTACTCATGATTAATTTCATCTCGGTGTCTACAATTTATTGTGCAATGTGCTTGAGTCACTTAACATTTATATTGCCAGGTTGTGGTCTTGTCAACTAGTCTGAACTGACAATACATTCCCCCTTTAACTTACAAAGAAAGAAAGAAACAATTTGAATATTTAAAAATTGGAAGAATTTTTAAAATTGTATAAAAGAACATAACATCAAGAGATGATTTGAAGAACAAAAAGAAACACTTCAATCATTTGCCCAGTCATTTGAAAAACACACACATATACACAAATAAATTTTACAAAGTCAAAATGGTAAAAAAAAAAAAGTTTAAAATAGAAGAAAAGAATAAAGAGATAAAAAAAAAGATAAAAGTTATAATAAATGGAAACATGCTAAAAAACAAAATCAAACATGCTGCTTGTATCGTGTATTGTTTGGGCAGATCTGCAAAGAAAAAAGAAACCTTTGCCCCAACAATACTGTAAGCACTCTACAATGGCCGACGAACACAATGATTATAACTACGACAATGCTTATGATGCGGACACACACCACAAACATGTTGAAAGAAAAAAGAAGAAAAACTATACTTTGTTGAATAAGTACTTGTGAATAATCTTCAATCATCAAGGTCACATATTTTTGCAGTTGAAATTCCCTGGGTATTATGTGAATTTCAATATTTCAAAAAAAAAAGTGTATTTTTTGCTGTATATTGCAATATTTTTTCTTTCTCCCCAAGCAAACCACTGATTATGATTATTATTATTATTATTATTATTATTATTATTATTACTACTACTACTACTACTATTATTATTAGTCTTTGTTGAATGTCTTATAATAGCAGTAGTCTTAGTTGTAGCTCTTGGCTGGTAGTGTTTTAGTGACTGAAAGAAATGATCATCACAATAACTTTTATTTTCTGTTATCTGTGATGTGTGATGACATCGGTCTCACTGGGGCATTGACCGGTGTTAATTGCCCTCCCCCAACCACCACCACCACCAAAAAAAATTTTTTTTTGTATTTAAACAAGCAAAACATGAATATCCATTTTACTTCCCTGTTTCTAACCCATTCTCAATTTCCCCATTCTCTTAATTACTCCCTGCTCTACCTTTGGTAAGCAGAAGGTTAACCCTTGAACACATATTCACATTGTGTGTGTGTGTGTGTGTGTGTGTGAGTGTGTGTGTGTGTGAGTGTGTGTGTAAATGTAAAGAAAGCCAAAGCCAAAGTTCAGTTTATTGTGACTGTCGAATGCGAGAACTGTCTTCCTACCCTTAGTCTTTGGAATGTAGAAATGTTTAGATTTTTTTCTGACTTATGCAAAAAGCTAGAAAAATATATCATGAATTTTTTATTCATTTGTAGGAAACAAGAAAAGTGTAAATAGACCCTGTTTGTAACTATTAGGTTTTTTTGTGCAAGGAGAAGATTTGTTCATTGCAGAGTTATCTGCGCAGTTAATACATGACATCATTATTTTTAGCTACATATGAAGAAAAATACCAATGTTAGGAGTCAACATTGCTGTTTTACATGGTTTCAATCTTTTGAGTGGAAGATTGTGACACCAGTTATAGTGGTAACACCACACGGCATAAGAGGAAGCGCTACCAAAGGTCCTTGTATGTATAAAAAACATAACTAAAATGACTGACTCGTTTTTTTTTTTACCCCTTATTAACTCATATACAGAGATCTGTGTATATGGATGTATATGTGTGCATATGTGTGTGTGTGTGCATATAAATGTGTGTGTGTGTGTGTATATATATATATATATGTATATATATATATATATATATATATACATTGTTGTTTTGTTTGTACTTTTTTGTTTTGGTTTGAACTACTTATGCTGCTAAACCCAGTTAAAAGTCATTTATCAAAATTTGCTTTTTAAATTTGAACATATACAGACATACACACGCATACACGTGCGTATGTGTGTATGCATGTGTGTATGTCTATACATCAGTATGTTTGTGACAATTGCTGCTGCTTATTTTGGTTGTTATTTCTTGTTTTGTTTTGGCAGGGCTCAGAATTAGATATAAAATGTGAAAATCTCTCAATTGGTGAAATTTGATGAAGAATGATTATGTCATTAAGTGAATAATTAGAGCTGTTTTGTTAAGTAAGCATTTAGTAGATACAATTTTCAGGTCTCCATGAGGAACACAATTCCTTTTTAAACTTGTAAATAGACTTTAAATTTATACAATCAAGAAAATAACTATTTTATTTAAGTTTTTAATTTGAATAAATTTCGATTAAACAGAGATTAAATAGATCTTTCTGTTTGATAGTTTTCACTTCTAAATATAAGTTTCAACTGATAATGATATATTATCATAATAACTTAGACTGAAGAGATTGACATTGGAATTGAAGGAATTGTGTGCAGTTGATATACAAGCTTTGGAGAAAGTTTTAAGCTTTATTGTGACTGTGTACTCACCCAAAAATGAAGTTTATTATCTCAGTGTTTTGATTGGTAATCTCCTACTTTGAGTATAGGTAAACAGGTTTGTTGAAGTTACCTTTTTACCAAACAAAACAAAAAACTGAGAGATTGTTGATACAAATGACAGGATTGTAAACTTCAGAAAATGAATGAGTTTATGGTCCTAATAATGTTAAGATATTTCTTCCATGTTTGTTATATCTTGTAATTCCTCATCTTTAGAAAGCACTCACTCACTCACTCTTTCTTTCACACATACATACACACACACACACATATATATATATATATATATATATATATATATATATATATATATATCTGTGTATGTATTTGTATATATGTATGCATAATTACAATGAATGTTCAAGTCATTTAAGTATTCTGAACGCTTAATAGAAAATCAAATTCTTCCCTTCTGTGCTAAATCATTTTGGTTGTTGCCTTTTTTTCTTTTGCTAATTTGTTTTCGTTTAAGTTTTTAATAATTACATGAAATTTTTCTCGATTAGTCATTGTTCTGTTAACAAATACAGAAAACAGTAAGTCATGACCCATTGTTCATCTTTTAGACGCTTAAGTAAGGAATGTCTTGGATTCACCCTGGCAACCAATTCATTTCATTAAAGATAGCTTTCAAGTACTTTCTAATCCATTTGCATTAAAACTACTTGAAAATTCTCAATGTTAAGAAAATAAATTTACATTTCTCTCTGTTTTTTCTTTAAACATTATAAGTGTAGATGTACAGTAATTTTTTATACGCCAATAAAGTAAGTTCTAAAATTCTTTACATACTCATTCCATTTTTCTGTAGGTTCATTTTTAATAATTCATTAAAAATGAAAATTTATCAAAGAACTATATATATATAAGAATATACATTAAGTAAGGAAAGATATTATTTTTCTTAGATTTTATTACTTTCTTTAGCATCAACATTCTTATACTTTAGGTTTTATTTAACCCTCTAGGACCATTCGTATCATATTTGATACAGTATGAAAACAAGCCTTGAAAGAAATATTTTCCTGAAAAATTTTTTAAGAGAAATATTTTATAAATTTCAAATGAAAGCAGTACTGACTGCTCAGTCAATGAATACCAAATGTTTCCTTATAGGGAAATACCAAATGTTTCCTTATAGGGAAATACTGTATCAAATATGATACGAATGACCCTAGAGGGTTAAGGCTTAATTTAAATTGGTTCTGTTTTGTTGAGTCCTGCCAATTATAGATGATCTATATATTAAACTTTGAACAAGTCCCTTAGATAATATTTCAGTGCCTGTGTTTTTGTAGGAATATTATGATTATTGCTTTAATTAAAATTATTATCGCTATTATTCTTCTTATTATTATTCCTAATTGTCAAGTGCACCTTAATTCTTATTTTTCTCTTATGACTTTTGACTGCATGAGCATAATGACAAACTGAGGCAGCAAAGGTTAGTCTTTATTAACACTTTACTTACTAAATGTTAAGGCCTTTCAAATAAATCTATTGTGTCTTGTTCAACATTATTAATTCAGATTTTCCTCAGGCCTGAGTGCCCTAGGTTTTAGGGGAAAATAACATTTCTATAAAATCAATTATTGATTTTTTTTTAAAACTGGAATTTTACAAATGATTTAAAAAATTAAAGAAAATAAATTTTCTCATTTGTATATCCAAACACATATATACAAAATACAAGCATTCATACACACATGCATACATACATACATATATATATGTGTGTGTGTGTGTGTATGTATGCATGTATATATGTGTGTGTGTGTGTATATATATATATATATATATATATATATAAGCATGTAGAAAAAAAGGGGCAAAGTTCCATTTTGTCCATCTTGGATATTTTGAGCCAGAGAAGAAAGAAAATGGCCAATTTTGCTGCTAGTCCTACCGTAGTGCCTTTATCATTAAGATAATCTTGAGTTCGTATCATGACAGGTCTGAAGGAGAGTTGTGCACTTGAGAAATACACCAATACATGTTTCGAGCTCTTACCAAAAGTTGTGATCAGTTGGTTGCATATGACTGCCTTGAACGGTAACTGACCTTTGGATGTGAGAGAGCTCTTGGAGATAACCGTGCATGTTCATAGTTTTGATAGTAGTGAAGAGAAATGGCATTACTTGTTTATTTTTTCACTGCAAATTACCTGCAGACTTTTTACATTCCATTGCTTGTTATTGTTGATTTGTTTTACTGATCCGATCATTAAATTGATAAAAATTTGCAGGTTATGGAGATGAAGTATATAACCATCCCACTCCCTCTACAAAAAGAAAAAAAAAGAAAATTTAGCCATGGTTACTATACATGAATTGAATTAGCATTCTTCATAATTGGCGGCGATAATAATGACTATGATGACAGTGATAACCACTAATATGATGACAAAGCCAAAAATGAAACATTTATGTGAGAATTTCTATTTTTGCGTAAAAAATGAAAGCAAACTTCTTTTTGCAAAAGGCCTGTGACACTGCACAAAAATATGAATTTTTTTTCTTTCTTTTATTTTTATTGAAAATAGTTGCCGCTTTATTATCAGAGACTGCTGATATTTTTATTTTTTCGCATAACATACACTTTGAAATCTCATGAGTCTGTTTTCTCCTGTTTTGTTTGTTTGCCTTTTTCTTTTAATTTAATATTTTACTTGTCAGGGTGTGACTAAAATATTTTATTAATTTCACAATCTTACTGTTGAGTGATTTTCTTGAATCCAGATCAAAACTGTATATCATATTTAAGAAATTTATTCAATCAATCTCACAAATTGTCTTGATTAATTGTAATAACTTTTTGCTGGTTTGATATTCATAAAGAAAATAGGATAATTTTATACTTCTTTTCAATTTGATAGGAAAAACCTTTTTAATGACATATTTAAGTTTATTTCTAGACAGTAGAACGAAAGAGAAAATGTGACTTTATTCAGGATATAAATTCGTATTTTAAAAAAAAAGTAAAAAATGACTAAAGGATTAAAAACATGTTTTATTTCTTTGAGACCAGCTTATATAAATTTCATAAAACTCAAATAAATGTGTTTAATAGTTTTTTTAAAAAAAAAAAAGGGAAAAGATGAGTGTACATTTTTAATGGTTAGTATAAAGACAAGAAACAGTGACAAAAGAAACCAGCCTAATTATTTTTGTTAGCCAAAAATACTGAGTAAAAAAATAAAAAAAGCCCCTCATGACATAAACTTTTTGCTTCTCTTTCACTTTCTTGATTATTAATTTCATAAAATATTGATATCAGTAAAGTTGGCTGTGCTGTGATTCCGAACTTGCTAACTTATAAATTTGATATTCAATCCTGGAAGAAATTTATAACAATTGATGAAAGTAAATATATAAAAGAAAGACAATTACATAAATTAGGAAAATTAAAACGTTTTTTGTTTCAAATGGCTGTGGAAATACAAGCATAAAAATAAATAACACAAGATTCACTGCAGAAAATATAAATGACTGATCACATGAGAAATAAAACAAAATTATTACTATTGTTAGTTGTAGTATTCTTGGTCTTAGCTTCACCATTATTGTGGGTTTCTCCTTATTTTCTAAACTTTTTCATCTTTTCATTTTTTTTAATTTATTTTAAATATTTTTCTTTATCACATAATTTTAAATTTAAATTCTATAGTATACATATTCTATTATATATATATATATATATATATATATATATATATATATATAAAATATTAACTATAGTAATAACAATACCAATAGTAACAGAACTAACTCTGCCGAAACTAGTATTAATTAAGCTATAATTTAAATCATCTTGAATAACCCACCGAGGACGAACTCGGAGGGAAAAGAAGGGGAAGTAAAAAAAAGAAACAAACGAAGTACATGAACAAAAGTCAAGCACTTGTAAGAAAGAAAAAACCCCAAGACGAAAACCCTAACACTAAAGCGCTCAATACGAAAATAGAGCAAACAAAACAGAAAATCTAAGCAAGAGCCAACAACCTACCACGGTTTTGCCCTACGGCTCATTAGGGAAATTGGCTCTCTATATATGTATTATGTAATACATGCACAGTCACTCACACACACACACACACACACACACACACACACACACATAGATTATTGCATATTGGAGGCAATAGATTCTTTTATAATTCTTAAGTTAAGGTAGAAAACTCATGTCATATTATTTTGATAATGTTCTTTATTTTAATGTTTATACAAGGAAGGAATTTTATCAGAAAATAAGCATTTCTCATTCCCTATTAATATACATCTCGACATTTTTTTTGTAGTTCTACAAGAAGATATGAATAGTACTATCCTTGATCAAACCTTTTACAGTGATCACAGCTTTTATAAGTATTTTCTTATTGTTTCTATGTTCTTTCTCTATATCTGTTTTGTTTCCAGAAGATTCAAGTTAAACAGAGCAACTGACTTAAATAGCTGTTACATATAATTTGCTTCCTTATATATCCTCATTTCTTCATTTCCAATTTGATTATTTTAATCAGAATGCAATCTTTGAAACAGTACTTCCTGAGTCCTCCTTAAAATCTACAACTTCATAAGACTAGTGGAATAACCGGATATCAATATGGAAAGTAAAATAACAGTAAAAGAAATTGGTGGGGGGGATAAATAAAAATGTTCATTTTATAATTTATACAAAGATAGAATTTTTAAAATGTATGGTTATATAAGAAAAACATAAATATGAGGTCGTTGCTTTCTACCATTTTTTTTGTTATTACTTGAGAAAATAGTAAAGCAATTCTATTTAACAAATCAGTCTTTTAAAGAAACTAAATATATTTGAATATTTAAATAAAGATTTTTTATTTAATCTTATAGAATAATCACTCACGATACTAATGTTTATTCAAACAGAAATATTTTCAAGCTTTAGAATAGATAAAAAGACTCAATTTTTTCAGCTTTAAGCTGTTTAAAAAAATTTAAATATTTACATATTGAGATAAAATCAATTGTAACTAAATATAAGCCAGAATTAATTTATTTAAAAGAAAATAGAAATTATTAACAATCTTCATTCATATAAAAATGCTTTTGCATTACGGATTATATCTTCTGTAAAATTGATGATTCTGCATTTCAACCGGGGAATACCTACTATCTTATGTTTATATGAAGCTGACAAAATAGTGAGAATTCAAAATCATTGACATTTGTCTATATTTAATTTAGATTCAATAAAATGAAAATAATATAAAAGATTATGAAAACTAAATTTTAAAAAGCTTATATGATAAGTTTAAAGTTTTATTCAATCAAACAATGTTTATTTAAAATTTTACACGTTTCATTTTAAAGAATAGCACAATTTTTAATTTTGTTTTGTTTGTTAGTGGATTGGGTAATAGTTCTTTATGCGTGTACGTGTGCTTCCATTTGATGCAGTAAAACCTTTGTTGACTGGAACACTTTTCCTATTGAGACAGGATTGAACAACAGGAGCTCTGACTCCTGACCTTCTAGCCTCTCTCTTTCTCTCTCTTGTAGACAAACACACATAAAATAAACCCATACTAAGCAAAGGAAAAATGTATTGAAAATTTTTAAGAGCAGTGATTTTTTTAAGCATAGCTTAAATGTGGCACAAGATCAAAAGTATGGCACCTGATAAGGATTGAACTTACAACTCAGTTGTAATTGTGCTAGTGAGGCAAGCTTGCTAACCATGTCTAAGTGCTCAAAATGTTTAAGAGTGAAGTCAACTTAAAATCTAAGTCTCACTTCTCCTTGTGCAGTGCTGTTTTTTCTCTGTCTTTGTTGGTGAGATGTGTTGTTTTTATTGACAGTTTTTAATATTCATACAGCTAACTTAGCTGTATTCAGGATGTCCAGTTGGCCCACTTTGTCATCAGGCCACTGATTTGTACCAATGAAAAATAGAGAGAGAGAGAGAGAGAGAGAGAGAGAGATGGAGAGACAAATCTCATGTTTGCTCTTGGGTTCTGCTATAAACATGCACATCTGCTTAAGATACATTTTAAAAAGCGATGCACCAATTTGGAGTTATAAGCTTCAAATGCTAAAGATTATTTTTCAAGCATGATTTGCCTTTCCTAAAGTAATAGGATTTGAGCAACGATTCTTAATAGACCAAGAGAGTTTCTTTCTCAACAAAGTTGCTAATTGATCTTTTTGTTTGTTTTTCACTAGTTCAAAAATGTTATATTAAGTATTGGAGATTATTTTTATTTTTCATTACTAAATGAAAGGAAAGTTTCTTTAGGCATTTTTTTTTTTTTTTGCTTTTTCTTCCATTAATACTTGACCTAATAATTCAGTAAGTCATGCAGAATTATCTGGGCTGATTACTTTGATAAGCAAAAGGAAACATTGGTTTTAAATTCAGTTTTCCATGTTCATTTTTAACATGTTGTAAGCTGTTAATTTTCCTTTTAGTAATGAACGTAAATTGCATGTATAAATTTGTAATAATAATTTGCTCTTGGCAGTTTCTTGTAAAATTGATTTCAATGATGTGACTACTTTGTGAAACAAGAAATATTAATTCTTAATTCATTGAAATTAGCAAGAAACTGTTGAAAAATCAATTTTTATTTCAAGTTTATATATTTGTACATTTAAAGGGAAGATTATATTGAAACCTATTAAAAAAGAATGATTTTGTTTGTTGCTTTGTTTATGCGTTTGTTGACTAAAAAGAAAATAATAGTCAGTGTTGAACATGTTGGCAGACTTATTTAATAATTCAATTCTCTTATTACTTCAAAACTATAGACTGTTTAATTTCTGTACATTTTGGTCTCACTGATATTACTACCTACCAAATGAAGATGAATTGGTTGATATGAATACATGTAGATTCTTGTACAAGAGCTTTTGCTTTTATGCTCTAAATTTACAACTTGATTATCATTTAAAAAAGATTTTCCCTCAAAACTTAATCAGAGCAAAATCCATTTTTCACTCCCAGAATGCATCAGGAGACTTCTTTAGCATTACATCTTGTAGCCAATAAACCATGCATCATTGTTATATATACCTTTAGTGATGCAGGGATGAAGAATTACAACTTTCTCATTTTTTTCTTTCAAATTCTAATCCAGAAAACTAAATAGTAGAATCTAAATTCCACAGAAGGATGTTTGAAGTAATTTGCAGAACAGTGCAGCCGTGTGATTAATTTATTTCCATTGACTTTATTTATTTTAAATACTGAGCAAATTGTTATTGCCTGCTGTTCTTAGATTAGGATGAGATCTTCTTATATATCTTCAATATAATTCCAGAAACAAAGCCTTTCATTTATCTACTTTTGTGATATATACTTAAATATATTTTTATCTCAGGACAATTCAGTATCAAAGGAAATCTCTTCCAACCCATGTTGATTTTACTCATCACTAGTTTTGGGTTCTGAATTTGATAGGTAATAAATGTTAGCGGAGACATTCCTGTGTTATTTCTTTGTACCTTGATAACCTAGTTTATTGGCTGGGAGATAAATACATGCACTTATTTTATCTGGAATCAAATTTTATTTCACTGAGAAAGCAATTTTGTTTTTTAGAAATATGTTTGGTTCACATTTACTACAAGATATTTCTTTGCAAACTAGTCTTCTTGACAAACAGTAAAAGATGGAATTTGTTTTTTTAAGTTTAATTGAATTTTTATACTTCCTCCTCGAATTGCTTTTGCTTTCCTGGTTCTTCTATTTTCTAAACTAAAAAATCTTATTGCCCAATGATTACAAAAGGCTAACTAGACACAATTGCCTGTAGTATGTACAACAATAGTCACTCATCTGTAAACATTAACATAGTTTTATTCTTGGATTTATTGGATAAATATTTCATGCATTCCTTTGTTTCAAATGTGAGAAATCTTGAGACTCAGGATTTTGCACCTGTAAATGTTTAAAAACAAAGTTGTACTTCAGATAAAGTATCCCGATTGTCTTACTTCTTGCATATTCTTATGTATTTTCTTGTTTATTTATGTAAATGTGACAGCTTTTTCAAACCAAATGAGAGAAAACTTGGTTGAAATCAGCTTGTATCATATGAATTTATCTGAGATTTCAAGAAAGATGTGATGACAAAGTTAACTTACTATAGCTTGTAGAAATGTCTTAGCATTGCCTTTATTGGCTGCATGAGATTATTAAATAAGTGAAGAATTAGAAAACTACATTTTTATTGCTTTAAAGGGAAATTTCTTTTTAACTGTCACCATTTTGAATCACTGACTGTTTTTTTCAATTTTCTTTTAATGAACTCAGACTCAGAGGAATATTTCAAAGTGTAATGTTCATTTATAAGTTCTTTTGTCACAGCTAGAAACTGAGCGTTAATGGAGTTGTACTTTAATGTTTGTTGATGTGTAATTTTTTTATAATAATAATAATTAATATATATATATATATATATATATATATATATATATATATAAAGTGCTAAAAGACATCCTGCCGACCATCTGTACCTTCAGACTGTCTCTTGAGCGACAATAAGAAATACATCATAGGCGACGACGACAGGGGGCGGCCACAATGAAGGTTGATCCATCCACAGGTTACATTAATGCTATTTGCAAAAAATTAAATGATAAAAAAAATATAAAAAAAAAAAACTAAAAAAAAAATTCTTAAAAAAACTGAAAGTAAAAATTGTAAAAAGGAAAAAATAGTGAAAACTATATGTAAAAAAAAAAAAAAAAAAAAAAAAAAGAATTTAAAAATGCAAAAACAAAAACAAATGTGACCATGGGAATGAATATTTTTGTACTGAAAAAATTACTTCTGCTTTATTAATAGTTATTACTGTTAGATCTGATATATAAATAGCAAGTGCTTCCATGAGAAATACATCAAAAAGGAGATAAAATTTTACCAATTGGTGCTATACAATTATTCCAAGGCATTTCAGATATTGCAAAAGGTGGCAATACCTGAAATACTGGTAAATCGCTAACAATCCCAGGCATTCCTTCCTTGTCCTCTGCCATCAGAAGAGAAACTGGTGCTATTCTCCTATGATACAGCTGAGGGACCTTTTTTCTTTTGAATAACACAACAAAATTATATACTTATATATGCATTTGTGGAAATGGATATATATCTATATTTATATTATAACATGTACATATATATTTATATACTATGTACAAACACTATATATATATATATATATATATATATATATATATAAACTGATGTATGAAAATATTGCCCCAGAGTTTAAAAGAAAAAAAAGTTTCTTTCTTAAAATAAACCTAGCACCATTTTTTTTCTTTGAGTTTAACTCTTATTGTTGCTTGTTGATTTCTTACTGATTGACATCCTTTTTGTTGTTCCTACTATTCTGGCATTTAAAAATGTTTAGCTTAAAAGAAAAAAGTTATAAAAAAAGAAAGGTATGAGCCAGATTGGTTTATACATTTACTCATTCAGCAAATCAAACCAATTCTGCTTATCTTCATTTTATTTGAATTGTAACCAAAGATTGACCTAAAACATTAAGATGAAAGGAACAATGAAACTGAGAGAAAAAAAGGATTGTGGTCCAAAGGAATCAAGAAGAATTTCATCTTTAATTTTAAATTCTTTATTCTTAGTTGTCTTCCTAACAAAATGTTGATCAAAACAGAACATTATTTCAAATGCAAATCTGGCTACAACTTACATGAACTTCATTCTGTAGTTTATATGTTTAGCCCCACATTTACAAAAGCAAACAAGCTGATATCTGCTAACAATACATCTTTATAGTGCCCCATTTAATTTTACTAAATTGATTGTCTTTGCTATTAATAAGTAAAGAAAATATATATAGCATCTTGTTACTATTGATCTGTATCCAATGCTAATAACTGTATCTGACCACACTCTCTGCTGTCTCTTTTATGGTCTTTATGTTAACATTCACCTATACACCTGCTCCTGCCACCCAGTTTCTCACTTGTGGTCAGCTAGATTGATAATCATCAAATTTTTTTTTTTTTTTTTGTTAAGAAAAATTTTAACAATCTACTGAATTTGATTTATCCATGATTTTGGGTGATGCTTGGTTTTTACAAGCTGGCTGTCAAAACACATTGAGGGCTTGAATAGGTAAGGGAATAGCAAAGGAACAGTTCTTTGTTTACTAGGTGTAACAAATCTTGTTTAGGCACTGATGCCTTTTATTAATATATAATCATCATTGACTATATTCTTCCTATTATTATTACTACTACTACTATTACCATTATTATTATTATTATTATGATAATTAGGCAATGCTGGGGAAAAAAAACAGTCTATTGTTGGCCAGCTTGCATGCAGATGCATCAAAATGGTAAAAAAATGTAATTTAAAAAATATTACTCTAAGAAAAAAAAATTACATTTTTTTTCGTCTTTGATATTTTAAAAGGAAAGAAAAAGGTTACAGTAAATTCCTTTTTTATATAAAGCACCCTGGGATGTTTTCGTGAAACTTGGAAATGAAGCATTAATGTTTTATCCTTTTTTTGTGTGTGTGTGTGTGTGTATGAGTTGGGGAAAAAAAGGATATGAAAAATGTTTGCGATCTCCGTCCGTAGATGAATATGTATGTGTGTGTATATCAGCATTCGTAAACAAAAACAGACATACAAACATTTCTTCCAACACAAGTATGCAAATAATTTCATATCTGCTAATATAAATTTTAATTGAATCTATCTATATAAATAAATATATAATTTAAAATGATTCATCTTGATCTGCTTTTTGTTTTTCACCCAAAAGTAAAGGCATTGAAAAAAATAGATAAAAATATTAATATATAAATAAAAAACATTAATGACAACATCAAAGTTAAGTCATAATGAAGCAAATTAAGTGTTTGCTTGTATTCAATTTTAAAATATATCCCCACATGCAATATCAGTATGACTGAACAAAATCACTTTTTGAGATGTAAATACTTTATAAATAGAACCATTGTTTGCATACTTACAATACAGCTGATTTTATTCTGTTTCAAAAACAAAAAATCTTTACCAAGATCTAAATTATCTCATAACTTAACTCCCCCTACACAAGAAAACTATTTTGTAAAAAGGAAATAAATATTATTTAAACTGAGAACAAATGTAAGTTTGTGCTTTTATTGTGACTTTTTTCCTGTTATTTTCTTAAAAAAAGATTTTTTTCTTCACAAAATGAAAAAAATGGGCACTAATCATGAAACAATACCAAAGACTAAGTGATTCAGTTGATAATATATATATATATATATATATATATATACACACACACACACACACACACAAATGTATGTATGTATATATATGTGTGTGTGTGTATATACATGTATGTATGTGTGTGTATATATATGTATATGTGAAAGGTAATAATATTTATATACATATGCCATGAGTGTGTGTATATATATATATATATGAGTGTGCAGTTGTAACCAGTTAAACATTTATTATGGGCATCTTGTAAGTGAAGAAATTAATCCTTTTTTCTCATTGATTCTTGCTTCTCTATCTGTCGATTCATCTGTTTGTTTGTAAACCCCATCTCAATCTTTCATCCTTATTATTATAATAATTATTATTATGTAAAAAGATATTTTAACAAAGGTATCTTTTTTTTTTCTTTGCGCTTAGCCTTTATAAGCCGTGTGGTGTTCTACTAAATGGTACCCATACTACCAGCCCACGCAGTGGTCACCCACTGCCCAGTGCCTGCAGTTAACTTGGGTTGGCAAACGTCCCATTGAGGACGATGCTACCCAGTTGCTAATTTTAGGAACTTGGAAGCATTCCATTTATTAATTTTGCCTTGAAAAATCCTGAATGTAGCACTGACTTTTTTCTGTCCGTCACCATGGTACTATTAAGCATTTTTCTATAGGCAGCCAACGCAAGCATGGCTTTTTGCGTATAAGTATGCAAACCGACTTTCTTCATCTATATCCTGTCCAAATTATGTCCATCAATGTTTCAACCTTTTTTTTTTCCTTGTTTTTTTCCTCTTTTTTTTTTTTTTTTTTTTTAAACCTTGTGTATATGTGATGTGTGGCGGGTCATATTGTTTTTAAGCTGTCATTTTCTTTTTAGTGTGCCTGGTCATTGTTCTTCTCATGTGTAGGAAACTTTATTGTACATGGTACTAATACTAATACAACTACCACCGCTACCGTTAGACTGAGGCTACCAAAATCATCACAATGCTGGGGAGGGTTTTTTTTGTTTTTTCATTTTCTTTTTTTTTTTAACAAAAAAATGGAAAACTAAATCAAGAAAAACCAAGCATGCCCCATAATATCTTAGCTTATTTCTTTTTCAGTTTCATTTTCTTTTCTTTTTTTATCAATTGAAAAAATAAAAAAGAATTTTTCTTGAAAAAAGAGCTCTTTCTTAATTATTTCTTCTTCTTCCTCTTCCTATTTTTCCTTCTCTTCCACCTGAAACTACTTCATAATTCCTTTTCCAGTTCATTTAAAAATGTGTGTGCATATGTGTGTGCATGTGTGGTTTTTTTTGTATGTATATGTATATATAGTGTCATCTGGATAAAGGTAGGAGTATTTTCCTTTGTTTTGGACATTTGTCTTTGCTTCAATGAAGTACTTAGAAACCTCAAATTCTGTCAAGTATTTTTTGTTGTTTTTCCTATCATCAGTTAGGTGTACTTTCTATATTGTTCGTTACAATGTATATTGCACAACTTGATATATTTATTCTTCTCTGTAAAACCAGGAACATTTAGTAACAAAAAGTAAAGAAGCAAAAAAAAAAAAAAAAAGAAAGAAAAAACAACCCCCCCTCCAAAAAAACCCCCAAAAAACAATCATCCTGGGTGTTCTTTCCCACCACCCACCTTTTTCTCACTACCTATTTCTCCCTCATATCTTGCTCATCCCCTACAGCCTCATTTTTTTTTTCTACCCGTTATCTAAAGGGGGTTATTTTTGTCACTCTTTCTGGTAATTTATTATCATTATTTTTTTTTTTTTTTTTTTTGTCCCATTTGATAATTTTTTATTTTTTCTTGAAAATTTTTTTTTTGTGTGTGGGGGAGTCAAAAAATAAAATAAGCTCTAAATGTGTATTTTTGTTTGTTTTGTTTTGTTCTTTCTCATTTTTCTTTCTCCTTCTTTCTCTCTTTTACTTAACAACAGAAAAATTGAAATAAATAAAACAGCATTTGAAACATTAAACCCAAACTATTCATGTTCTTTACACAATTATTGATATGTTGTCCTGTATTTATTTTTTCTTATTAATGTATGGTATATCTATTTACCATATTAAAATAATATCCAAAGAAAGCACTGTGATTTGCTTCCCTTGTGATAAAAAGGAAAATAATATAGAATATATAAGTGCATGTTCTTTTTGTTGTTGGTGTTGTTGTTGTCAAGTTCATTTGAAATAATTTGTTGGTTTAGTCAAGAGAATTTAGTTGCTTGCTTATTGCTTAAAGAGATTGCATATCTTTAAACAGACAAATTTTTTAGAAAATGCATGAATAAGCTAAAATAATAAAACATTTTTTATACTTCAAACATATTTTAGTAGAAGTTCATACTAACTCTTACAAAAAACTTAAGTCTGCAATATCTAAATCAAAAGTTTAAAAATCCTTAAACCTAATTATAAAAATATATTACCCTCTTAAAAATTTGATTGTTCATATGACTCTAGAAAAAAGCATTTTTAATGTGCGTTTACTCTAGATAAATCTGTCGGTAATAAAATGAAATTACTCTTAAATCTCTTAGGCTTTATTGCAGGCATCAAACTTGCTAAAATAAATTGTTTTGAAAGATCAATTTAAAAAAAAATGCTTGTGTAACCTTAAATTAAAAAATAATTAAACATTTTCATTTTGGTAATTTCTGTACAGCTTACGGTAAAGCACTTCTTTCACATGATAACTCTTTACAACATCCTTGGTAATTTCATTTTAATCAGGTTGTGAGGTGAGAACTTATTTTACAAGGATACGTCTATTGAACAGGAGAAGAGGCTCATCCCTTGTTTCCTGTTTAGGATGCGGTTTCCAGTTTTCTCTTTTCCAATCTTCTCACCTTTTTTTTTTTCAGTTGGAGTAGATAGACTAAACTATCGCCCAGTTCACACTCCACCCACGTCTATTGAACAGGTGAAGAGGCTCATCCCTTGTTCCCTGTTTAGGATGTGGTTTCCGGCTTTCTCTTTTCCAATCTTCTTACATGTTTTTTTTTTTTCTCAATTGGAGTAGATAGACTAAACTATTGCCCGGTTCACACTCCACCCACGTCTATTGAACAGGTGATGAGGTTCATCCCTTGTTTCCTGTTTAGGATGCGGTTTCCGGTTTTCTCTTTTCCAATCTTTTCACTCCTATGTAGCTCCCTGCACATCAGTAGCATTACTGCCTTGCTTGGGGTGATATGATTAAAAAAAAAAAAAATTGAAAGTCTCTTCTCTCTCCAAGTAATTAAAATGATTAGCAAAGGAAGATTTCTCTCTTGATTCATACCTTCTGTATGAAGCTTCTCTTCTCCTTTCATCAGTATTTAAGCCCAAATTTTAAAGAAGAATATGAGAATTAGCAGTATAAAGCTACAAAATTGGGTATGGCATCACAAAATAAAAAGATAGGGGTTTAAATCAGATGGTAAAAGAGTGGGAGAGGGGGCTAAGTCAGACGTTAAATTTTAATGATTCCATGTTTATTATCTGATCCTCTCATGAAATGAATATTTTTAAAGATCCATTATCCTACTGTAAATATTTTTTGTTCTGATTTTTAATATATCTGTTTTTTTAATTATTTTTGCTTTTTGTCTGTACTTATTGTCTGTACTTATGTGTTTAAGGATACCAAAAGACTATGTCTGTCTATAAATCTTATATATAAGTTTTAGATGCTAAAGTTTCACAAACAAGAAGCAAAAATAAAAAATGGTGTTTTACAATTTATTTTAAAAATGAATAGCTGTAATGATTTTCAACAAATGATAAAGCTCAGCTCAACAGCATTTTCATAAATTGAGGAAAAGAAGACAAATTTAGTCTTGAGTTTTCAGTTCCCCAAAAACCAGTGAGGGGTCTGAAGCCCCTACAAGCCCTTTTTATAATGTCATACATGAAAAGGTGACTGCCACCAGGCTTTAGTTAAGTTTGAAAATTATGTCCCTCTTGTAACCAAATCTAATCTTCTCTTTATTAATTCAGGATTTATTTTAGTATCTGAAACTAAATTTTATCATAAAACCACTTTCCAAAACCACCAAATACAGAGTAAAAAGGATTTTGAAAGCAACAATTTGCAATAAGGATTCATTTTAAATTGTAATATTCACTGTCTTGTCTCTCAGTCTTCAATGACCCATGTGTGGGGTCAATATCAAATAGTTAATTATGAGAGAATCACGTGCTGTAAATAAAACAAATGTTTCTGATTTCAGACCAAAGCAAAGAGCCTTTTGTGTTAGTTGAGAGCTTATAAACCTCACAGATTATGAAACATGAATGCTCTTAGACCTCTGTCAAACACTTACCAAAATCCAAGAGGCATTCAAAATATTATGGAAAACACTCTTCTCTATGGATTTCTTTCAATAAATAAAAAAAAATTAAAGAAATAAAACAAATAAATGAAAAACAAATCTGATTTTGTAGATAAGTTGGCAATTTTATGTTAAATAGAAATAAATGAAAATGGCTCCTGATATTATAATTTCTTTCTTTTTTTTTAAATTTTTTGATATAGACTCATATGCATTTTCTAATAACTTTCAAATACAGTAAGTCTGGTGGTTTTAAAAACAATTCAGAAATTCATGCAAATTTTCATTAAAAATGTAAATATTGCCCTAAGAATGCAATTTTTCTTCTCTTTAGAATTCCTATTTATAAGACAAAAAAACAAAACAAATCTCAAAACAAATTTATTCATGTCCAATTTTTTTTTTATTACTTTGACCTAAAATATGATTAATGTTTTTCTCGGTTCTATTTTCACTTCTCGTTGCTGTTTTCAAAAGAAATCCTTAGAGGCAAATTGCAATATATAAGAAAAAGAAATGAAAGACTTTTGTATCATTGATTAACACAAACAGAATTTCTGCAATCTTATCTGAAAGTTAAACTGTTATGTACAGAATAACACTTGACTAAATGAAATATAAAAGAAAAATTAATTTAACCTAAGTTTTTAATATAATTCATTTTAAATAATTTATTGTTTTCAAAGATTCAAAAATCAATTTAAACATAATATATATTTTTTTAAATATTTCTGTTTTTTCCACTTAGTGTTTTTGTCATGTTTTAAGGGTTACAATTACCAGTTTGAATTGTATAAACATTCACTTTCTGGCCACTGGGAGATGCTTGCTTCATTACAAGAGTGAATCTTGAAAACCAGCATATTTCTGTTGGTTCCAATAGTTATTCCCCAAACGTTCAAAAACATATCTGTGTTTAATTAATTGTGCAAGAGATGACAGGTGCCAAGCGCACCATTGTTTGGTAATTGTCAGTGTCATGTCCTGTCCCTATCAACATTAATAGCTTTTGAAATTAAGTCAACATGCCACACCTACGTACATGAGTATGTAGGGGCTATTTTGATATTCCTTTATGACTGTCAGCATTAAATCTAACGCAGAACAACTTAATCCACAAGAAAGTTTTTTTTTCAATAGTTTCACAAATTTTTTCTGTGCAGAATAATTACACACAAAAAATCTCAAATCATGTTAAAAGCATAAGTTCTCATTTGATCGTAGAAGTTAAGTAGCATTGCAACTAGTCAGTAATGAAATGGGTGACCACTTTAGTAATCGAGGTTCTGTAAGTAGTTTTTGGCTTGTACTAACCTAAGCAAAGGTTTGGACATAAATTATTAAAATTGTGCTGAATATTGTTTTCAAACGTACAAGATATTGGTTGGCTGTATTAGAATAAGAACTTCTTAATTCTTTTATCACTTTGTATGTGACTTCATTTGCTGAAGGTGACCAGATCCTAATTTGAATTTCATGGTTGTGTTGTCATATCCTGCTATGGCAACAGAAAACAACTTCAAGTGAAATTAACAATAAGGATACTGCAATTAAGAGGCCTTGACAAAGAATGCAGTGGAAAGGGAAGTAACAGTAATAATGTAGAGTGCCAAAAGTTGTATCAACTCTTTCATAACAAAGTTCATTTTTATTTTTCTCACACTTTTCATCTTAGTTATATAATTTGCTTTGGATTATTTTAACTTTTTAACCGAGAAACACATGAATAAGATTAAATCAGGCATTAAATTTAAAAAAACAATTTCTTTCATTGAAAACAAGAAAATACAAATTAAAATGAAATTAGCGCACTGACGTGTTTCAACACAAAATCTCAATTACAAAAAATTGTCATTCTTTTCATATACGGAAATAATTCAAGTATATTTGGAGAAAATTGTGTTACAGTTAAAAAATACAGTGAATGGAAAACAGTTTCGA
>JBBBDQ010000632.1:3305000-3367500 GCA_037127315.1 Ascarosepion bandense
ATATATATGTATATTTGCATATATATATACATGTATATGTATGTATATATGTATATATATTTGTATATATACATGTATATGTATATACATTTATATAAATTGTATATGTATATGTATATTTACATATATATACATGTATATGTATATATATTTGTTTATATATATTCTATATATATATTTATATTTGTAAATGTATATGTGTATATATATATATTTTTATATATGCATATATATATGTATTTGTATATTTATGTATATATATTTGTGTATATACATATATATATGCATTTTTATATGAATGCATATTTGTTTGTATATTTGCATATATGTGTGTATTTGTATATGAATGAATATTTGTTTGTATATTTGCATATATGTGTGTATTTGTTTATAAATGTATATTTATTTGTAAATATACATATATGTTTGCATCTTTAAACAGATTATTTTTGGTAAAGAACTTGTGCATTGCTTTAAAAGTAGCAATTTCTATATTATGGGACATAAAATGGATAAAATTTGAAAAATGAATAGAAGAGAAGTGGTTATGCTCTTGGATTTCAAAGATTTTAATTCGGAGAACTTGATGTAAAATGCAAGAGGTGTGAGAAATGATATGGTCCATAATGAAAAGCGGGAATGAACTGCTAATGGCTGATTGCAGAAAGGACTAGAAAACACTCCTGTTGTGTACAGAGTAAGGGTTGGCAAGACCTGATGAAAACTGGATCCAGCACTTTTAAATAAAAAAGGGAATCTGAATTGGCCAATACGGAAAAACTTAAAAACTTAAACATTAAACTTCATGACACACATTCTAATTTCTATAAGAGGTTCAGAAATTGAGGAACAGTAAGTGTTATGAATACGTTTATTTTCTTGCCAAGTATGTTTCCTGATAATATAAAAATTATAACTTTTAGAGCAATATTTGTATATATACATATGTATATGTATTTGTATATGTATATATTTGTATATACAAATATATATATACTAGCACATATATAAATATATATACACACATTTATATATGAATATAGATATATATATCTATATATAAATGTGTGTGTATATATTTATATACATGAGTGTGTATATATAAATATACATATATGTGTGTATCTATATATGTGTGTATACAAATATATTTGTATATATATCTATATATATATATATCTATATATATATCTGTATATATATGTATATGTACATATGCATATATATATATCTGTATATACACATATACATATATCTATATATACATCTATGTATGTATGCATATATATATATATATATATATATATATATATATATATATATATATTTCTGTCTGACGAGCCGAGATAACAAAATCAGGATGCGGTGAAATATGCATTACCCATTGTAATAACCTAAAATCTGTTATATATATATATATATATATATATGTATTTGTGCATATATATATAAATATATATATATATATATATATTGATATATACATTAGTGTATATACACACACATATACATGTATATATACATATCAATATATATATATATATATATATATATATATTTTGTGATATGTTTTCATATGTATGTATATATAGATATATATAGATATATGTATATATCTGAGGCATATATTAATATATGTATGGCATTTACACACACATATATATATACATATACATGTGTATATGTATATACATATGTATATATTTATATTTTTTGTAAACATGTTTACATGAAAATCTATATATATATATATATATAGAGAGAGAGAGATTTATATGCATATACTAGCAGTATTGCTTGGGTGTAATGAAAGCTTTAAAACTGATCCATGGTCCTGGAGCTCAGACTCTTTGGATGTTGACATGAAAGACTAAAAAGCAATAGTTGTTTCCACTTAAAGCGAAGCCATAGACTGAAAGAAAAATGAATGGATGTAGGTCAAATTTTCATTTCCTGGTACTGATATCATATAAGTTTTTCTCATCGTAAAATGAATTTTGAAGGCTAAATAAGTCCTCTGAGTAAATGGTATCATGGCTGAGACTAAGAACTACACTTATACCTACTTAGAGCCAAACCTGAAGCAAAAACTGAAATAAAAGGGCTGAAAAAAATACAGGCAGATAAACACACACAAACATCTTGTTTTTTTTATATATATATATTATCGGCCTTTCTGCACTATTGTAAGAATTGCAACCTTGAAACTTCTGAGTATCGTTTCTTATGTCCTTGTCTATGAGTGTATCAAATTTGATTAAAATCTGACCACTTTTTCTTCTATAACCCAATTTTTTTAATTATCGATTTTTGATATTTATTTGGAGTACCTTGATACAAAACCTAGCTAAGAACACTCGTAGACGCTAATAGTACAACTGTGTAAATTTTCAAGAAAATCGGTTCAGCCGTTTCGGAGTCTATAGGTAACAGACACACACAGACAAAGTTCCATTTATAAATAAGTTTAGATATACATGTATATATGCATATTTATATGTATATATCCATGTATATATGTATATATATGTATATATACATCTATATGTGTATATACAGCTATATATGTGTGTGTGTGTGTGTGTATACTTCTCAATATATCTTGCTGCATATAATAGATAATGAATGTTGTTATGTTTAATCATGAGCTATTCTAAACATTGTAATTTGCCTTTAATTTCTGGTGAAAATATAGACACAAATAGTAACACATTTGGATATTTTTATTATGCTGCTTCTAAGCTTCTGCTCACAAGAGCCATCTTCAGAGTGGTTGTTGGGGCATTAATATAAAGGTTTTTCCCATCAAAGATGATTTTCTCTTGTGTTGACATAAAACATTGATATGAGATGATAGAAGTCACCAAATTGCAGATACAGGTCCTAAATGTGTCATGCGTTTCTATGATGTCACACCATGTCAGAGACTGAAATTTTAACAACAAAACCATATTTCTAAATGTAATGTAATCTGTTGTGACAAAAATGAAATGTAATTTTATTGAGTGTGGATTGCTTTGAATTAATGTAGATGGCTTCCAATATCTGACAGATGTTTTTATTCTGTGTTTGTGTGAGTATTATTGTGTTATTGACAAAAATCCATATAACATTACGTATATATGAATGTTTTTCTAGGAAATATTGTTTAATAGAACTATGATCAGAAAGACTACAGGTAAGTCTAAGGAAAAGTTTAGTATATATATATATATGTGTATATGAATATGCATATATATATATGTATAGATATATATATATGTGTGTAAATATATATATATATATAAGCATATATGTATGCATTTATATATAGATGATTATAACATGTATATATATATGCATATATATGTATATAAATCTAAATATACATAGACATACATATGTATATATATGTATGTATTCTTATATATATTTGAATATAGATTTATATATATATAGATTTATATATATTTGTGTATATACATATATATATATACATATGTATATATATATATATATATACGGTCATGTCACGTTGGATACACCGGTTCCTGCTCGATCACCGAAGTTAAGCAACGTTGAGCCTGGTCAGTACTTAGGTGGGTGACCACTTGGGAATACCAGGTGCTGTTAGCATTCACGGATGTGCGTTGGGGTGCGGTGGATGTCGGCTTGGAGGGGGAAATCGGTGAGCCGAGTTCCAATTTCAGTCGAGCACGCTGCATTCACTTGCGCACTGGTACCCTTGGGAAAGGTATTAATCCGTTCGTTCCCTCCAATTATGGGTTAAATATTGAGGTCTGCTGTTCGTGCAATCTGTGGCAGTCATCTGCACCAATTGTTTGTTATCAGCAGTTCCAAGAAGTGTGGATGGTACTACACAATGCCTTCACCACTATAAACAAATCTCTGTGTGGTTGTCTTGCTGGAAAAAGGTTGGACCCTCATACGTTGAACGCGACGGGAGAATCCATTATTATATATATATATATATATATATATATATATGTTTGTATAGGTATATATAGATATATATGTAGATATCTTGATATATATATATATATATATATATATATACACTTGTATATAGACATATTTATGTGCATACATATACATATATATATGCATATGTGCATTTATATATATATATATATATATATATATATATATATATTTAAAGACATACATATATATGTCTAAATATATACAGACACCTATATATAGGTCTTTAGTGTATATAGATAAACAGATATATCTGTATATATCCTAATATAGATATATGTCTGTATATATATATATATATATATATTTATATTTATATTCATATATAGATATGCCTTTATATATGTACATATATATATGCCTATATATATTCATATATATGTCTGCATCTATTTATATATATACATATATGTAAGTATGTATATATAGAAATCTATATGTATATATATAGATATATATATAAATGTATGTTAGCATATGCATAGATATATATATGTCAGTATATATACAGATATATATGTCTGTATATATGTGAATGTATATATATGTCTATATATATTGATGTATATAGATATATTTCTATTGTAGAGATGTATTTATGTAACTGTATATATATATATATATATATATATATATATATATTAAATAGTATGTAAAATATTTTTCTGTTTATATATATTATATATATTTATGCTTTTGATATATATTTATATTTGTTTACGTATACAAGTCTCTATAATTATGAATATATAAAAAATATTTATGCATATGGCAGAATATATATATAACTTTGTATGCTTTTAAATATATATATATATATATATATATATATATATATATATATATCTTTATGTATACTTTTATGTATGTATCTATATCTGTCCAGCCTTTGAGATTTCACTTGCCCAATTGACTCTGTTGATTAAAAACTTAATTGGTCGATTAAAGTTTATTGCTTAACTTGCCGGTTGTCAATTAAAAATATCACAGTAAAATGTTTCTTTTCAAATATAGAAAAAGGAAATCTGTTTTTTGTTACAACCCAAAAGTATGCCATTGAAGATTCACAAGTTACTTAGAATGATCTATAATGACCTTTTATCGTCCCAGTTACTGTAAACATTTGTTTAGTTAACGCTTCCAGAGTGGAGCCAAAATGTCTTTGTTGCCCAGATTAAAGACTCTCACAGATTTTTAGAAACTCATTTGGAAAAATATTATCTTTGACTGAACATCTGTATTTTTTATCTGCTTACAAAAATAAATATGAACATTTGAAAGAAAGAAAAAAAATACGCATAATTCTATCAACCATGCACCAAAAATCAAACTATACAAGTAAGTAAATTTTTATAGAAAATCGTTGAGAAAATCAGATTTGTTATTTTTTTATCATCTATGAGATGGAGGTTCTAGTCAAACAAGAAAGAAACTATGAATTTAAGTATTTCCACTCAATTGCCAAAAAAAAAAAGAAGAAAACAGCATATCATGATGTTAAAAGGGCTCAAAATTAATAAAAACAAAGTTTTATCATCAAAATGTTTATGCTATTATTAAGAGGAAAGATCAAATTTTGTTGTAATTACTTTTAAAAAGTTTTTAATTCTTTCTAACATGTTCAAAATTTTAATTAAAATTTCATTTTTTGTTTTTCATCAGCGATTCACACTATGTTTACTTAAGGCGACTATTAAGAAAATAGAGTTGGTCAAGTAAAATTATTTTGGGCAGGTAAATTTCCCCCTGTTCTTGACTGCCGGTTGAGTGATTTTTTTTCAAATCTCAATGGCTGTATATATCACTATATATATATATATATATATCTGTGTCTCTATATGTGTTTCATATATAAATATATATCTATATCTATGTAACTTTGTATATGTGCTATTATATAATCTTTGTATATATGTGTGTGTATATATGTATGTCTATATATATATACATATATATGTATGTATACATATGGCTATATATATATATATATATATATATATATATATGTATTCATGTATATACATATATATACATATCAATATATATGTATATCTATGTATAGATAAGTATCTTTGCATATATACATATCTGTATTTATATATGTGTAATTTATATATAGTTATATATATATGTATATATATTTGGCTATATACTTATAGATATATGTGTATATATCTATATGTATCTACGTGTTTATATCTATATTTATGTATATATATGTGTGTCTGTGTGTGTGTATACAGATATATATATGTATATCTGTATATAGATATATATGTATACATCTTTGTATTGATATATATAGTTCTATATATATATATATATATATATATATATATATATATATATATATATATATGTGTGTGTGTGTGTGTGTGTGTGTGTGTTGTATATCGATATGCTGATATATATATCAATATATCTATCTATCTATCTATCTATATATATATATATGTATATATGTATTTGTGTATATGTCTATATAGATACATGCCTGTGTATATATATTGATATATGGAAGTGTATATGTATGTGTATATTTATTGACATATATATATATACATACATATATATATATATATATATATATATATATATAATAATAAACATCTTGATAAACATATATATGTGTGTGTGTATATGTGTGTGTGTGTGTGTGTATTTTTTTGTTTTAACTTTATTTTTAATTGATACTAGTATTTGAGTATACATTGTGTTTTTTATTAGAGTACATTTACATATGTATATTTCTTTAATCTCCGGAACTTTCTGTAATATTTATAGATGTCCCTCAGTCTGTGTGTGTGTATATATATATATATATATATATATATATATATATATATAATCTTATTGAGTTTTTAAATCTATACAAATTATGTACTCATCTTTGGTAAATATTTCAACTTATCAACCCTAACTAAACTATTGTTGTTTTTTTACAATATTGAGCACATAACTGTCAGCAATGATGTTTACTTTGAGAGATATATTATTATATAACCTTACATTCATTTTCTGGTTTTAATACCTCACATTATTATTTTTTTCTGCTGATTATATACTTACATATATATCGAGAGATAGGATGAGTGAGAGCGACAGAGGGAGTGTTTGAGTGGGTAAGTGAAATAATTTCTTGCAAAAAAACTGTAAATTCTAGAAACCATTTTAATACTAGAGAAATAATCAACTATCTCCTTCCATATAAAATTGTATGTTGATGTGCACATAAAAAAATTCAAAATAAAGATCCTGTATGAATTCAATTTGAGCATTTGACGTCGGCTGTCAGCTTTAACTGGCTTATATTTTAATTCCAGCTAGCTAAGAACGCTTGAATTTTTTAAAAGCCCATATTGCTAAAATACTGTTTACTCGAAATTCTTTATAATGCGTGTAGTGTCAACCAAAAGTAAAATGAATGTACAATATGAACTTTGGAAAGTTGAACATTTTTAATCTAGATGTAGAACACTTCTGTTTGAAGCTGGAGAGACTGTATAAAATTGAGATAGACCTACTTCGCTTTATTCAATATTAGTTGTTTGGTTAAATTCTTTCTCCCTAAATAAACCATATATATGACTTTGTTTATATTTTGAATATGAAAATTAGTAGGCATATGCTTTAAAAAATCATCTGAGTAATTGATTATCTGAGTAATTGTTCTTCTCTTTACAAATGGAAAATAGATTCTTGATGAACTGCGACTATCTTTGTAACTTAGCCATATACAATGCCAAATTAAATATTGGCTTCTCTTACATAGGGGCATGCGTCCAGTCACTGTCAAAAGGAACGTTTTCTTTATTAAGATTTCTTGAATGCCCAGGGAAAAAAATGTAATATAGTATTTAGAATAAAAATAAAAATTGGTATCTATTTCAAATATGAGTACTTACCATAATAAAATTAGAAGTAGCCATATATATGACAAACACACACACACACACACACACACATATATATATATATATTGATGTATGTTCCATTAAATAATATACACAAGTTTTGTCTATTTATTTTATGTAAATCCTTTTCATATCGTCTGATAAGCTTAATAGCATTATTGTTGAAAGAAGAAAGAAAATCACAATATTGATACGTCATATGCTGTGGTGTGGTTTTTGCTTCCAGTGTCCCATATGCATATGTTGGTCATTGCTTTGAAAATCTTCCACACAAACAAAACAGACTACTACTATTGTTCATCTGTGAACTGTTTAATACACTTAACAAAATTGTCATCTTTGATAATGGCTGATGTAAGCCGAAAGCTCAGATAGGATTTAAAAAAAATATGTACCAATATTGTGATTTTCTTTCTTCTTTCAACGATAATTCTATTAATCTTATCAGACAATATGAAAAGAATTTACATAAAATGAATAGACAAAATTTGTCTATATTATTTAAGGAAACATGCACCAATGGAAAAATGCTACCTAAATAAACACAATATACATATATCTTAGAAGTTATACAAACAAATGGGTTAACATTTCACTGTTTTTAGTGATTTACTTTTTGAAGAGTGCTCGATAGTTCTTAGAGCAATATTTGTAGTAATGCTTTTATTAAAAGTGTTAATAATAAAAACATAGGGGACTGCAACACAAGAGCCATTGTGTTTCAATACTAGTTTATCAGCACCTCATCAGGTATTGAAATATTTCTCCTGTTAGGAAACAAGATATATAGAAATTTAAAAAAAACATAACTGTTACCAAATCAAGCCAATTAAGTATGGAGCGCCATGAAATACAAAGGGTTTGGCTTGATTAACCAATAGAAAGCAAGATCATGATGGACAAGAGGAATGAGATTATTAGGGTAGAATGGTAGAGAATATATATATATATGGGAGAAAGAGGTTATGAATAGAGAGAGAGCAAGAGGATATGAACAGAGGAAGAAAGAGAAATAAACATAGATAGATAGATAGATAGATAGATAGATAGATAGATAGATAGATAGAAAAAGAGAGGACATGAACTGAGATATAAATGAATAGAGAGAGAGAGATAGATATATATGGACAGATATATATACATATATATATAATGTGCATATATATATATATATCTATGTGTGTGCATATATATATATGTGTGTGTGTGTGTATATATATATATATAAGAAAAATTAAGGCAGACACATTATTTCATGGTGAATCGGAAGTATAGACCTATTTCAGGCAAACCATCATCAGCTTCTGTCTTTATTTTACAAAGGATTTTACACAAATCATATATATGTATTTATATGCATATATGTTTAGAGCTCTCTTAAAGAGTTCTCCTACCACTGTATGTACAGGATACTCCTTTGGATTCTTCTATACACACACTGCATGCTGATATATATATATATATGTGTGTGTATTGAGACAATAGAGATACATTGTGACATGTCGTACCGTTCCTCTTTGTCTCCTCCAGATTTTCCAGAGAGTGTTTTTGTTGATTTGATGAAGTTTGCCACCTTGTCTGCTAAATTCACTTTCAATGATATTATTTATTGACAGATTAACAGGGTTGTGATGGGTTCTCCTTTGGGTCCATTGCTGGCTAATATTTTTGTTGGTTATTGTGAGACTTTGATATTTTCTTGCAATGATTGTCCTTTAATGTATCATTGATATGTCGATGATACTTTTTGTCTTTTTAAGAATGAGGACAAAGCTGACACTTTCTTCACTCTATTAAATTCTGTTCATCCGTCCTTACAATTTACAGTTGAAAAGGGGTCAAATTGCTGTCTTTCTTTTTTTGGATATTCTCGTTCATAGAAATGGTACGGGCTTTTTGACTTCGGTATTTAGAAAGGATACTTTTTCTAGACTATATATACGCTGGGATTCGTTTTGCCCATGTCAGCATAAAGTTAATTCAATTAAAACTTTGACTAATAGGGCTTTAAAAATTTGTTCCAGTTCCTTTCTTCATGGTGAAATGGACTCTATTAAGATGACATTTTCCAAAAATGGATTTCTTTTGAACATTTTGAATTCCATTATGCATCATGTCATCTATAATTTTTATAAGGTTAAGTCACATGTAGTTAAAAAATGTCCAATTTATTTATGACTACTTTATATTGGAACAGATGGTGAGGTTTTAGCTAGGCGAATTTCTTAGTCTGTTGGCAAATGTTATTTTCCTGCCAATATGTCGTGTAATATTTTTTATATGGCAAATTCTTTCCTCCATTCGTAAGGATGTTTTACCTTCACTTCATATTCGTTCTGTAATTTACAAATTTCAGTGTGGTTGCGGATGCGACTACATATGTAGAATATCCCAGCGTTTGGATCAAAGAGTTAAACAGCATTTACCTCCCAGAATTTTGGACTCAGCCGCCAGTAGTAGCCAACTTGTGAATACTTCCGGGTCTTCAATAGCACAACATGTTATTAATAGCAGGGAATTGTGTGGTTGAATTGACAAGGTCCCACTCACTTTTTCATCTAAAGGTGCTAGAGTCCATATATATAAGATCCCGAAGGCCTTTTCTCTGAAAGCAGAGATAATGCCTTTTGGGTCTGAGTATGATTGGGCTCTAGTTTTCCTTGAAATTTTTTTACTTTTTTTTTCCCTCAATTCTCATTTCATGTTTTAATTACGATTAAAAAAATCCCAGAAATTAAAAACTTGATAAGCTCTGGGCAAAACAGGTTGTTTTTTGGTTTTAGTTTTTAGTATGTCATCAAAAATCCTATTATTCCATGCTGTTAAATTTTGCCCTGTAAAGAATCTTTTCATATATATATATATATATATATATATATATATATATATATATAATGTGTGTGTGTGGCTGAGTGGTTAGAATGTTCACTTTCTGACCATGAAGCCCAGGTTTGACTCTCCCCAAGTTTGATTTTTCAGGAAGATGATGTCTTGATGTTATTGGTTTGGATGAGGTAATCTCAATGTATGGCACCCTTGGAAAGTGCCTGAAAAACCATACTGCAGGTTGACCCAAGCCTTGTGAGTGAAATTGGATAGACTGCTTTCTTTGAGAAACCATTGATAGTCATGCTTGCCTGAAGTCGCAAGTCATCTTGACCGAGAGTTTGAGCCGCCTAACCTTGTTCAAAGTATTGTTCACACTAGATAATGTGCTCCCTCTCAGAAACTGTAACTAATGGCTGCTTAGCATAGTTGCAGTTTAAACCACGGGTGGGCTTTGTGGATGTTGAACTAACGCAAGTGTGCCTGAGCAGCAAGCATCTGCAATGATGAGTTGCTTGTCACCCCAGTAGATGGTATCCTCAAATACAAGTGGCCAGCTATTATATACTAGCAGTATAGTTGCTCGGGTGTAATGAAAGCTTTAAAACTAATCCATGGTCCTGGAGCTCAGACTCTTTGGACGTTGGCACGAAAGACTAAAAAGCAATAGTTGTTTCCAGTTAAAGTGAAACCATAGACTGAAAGAAAAATGAATGGATGTAAGTCAAATTTTGATTTCCTGGTATCGATATCAAATAAGTTTTTTTCATCGTAAACTGAATTTCGAAGGCTATATAAGTCCTCTGAGTAAATGGTATCATGGATGAGACTAAGAACTACAATTATACCTACTTAGAGCCAAACCCGAAGCAAAAACTAAAATAAAAGGGCTGAAAAAAATACAGGCATACAGGCAGAAAAACAGACACACACACAAACATCTTGCCTTTTATATATATATATTATCAGCTTTCTGCACTATTGTAAGAACTGCAACCTTGAAACTTCTGAGTATCGTTTCTTATGTCTTTGTCTATGATTTGATTAAAATCAGACCACTCCTTCTATAACCCAATTTTTTCAATTATCAATATTTAGCGGGGGTACCTCGACACAAAACCTAGCTAAGAACACTCGCAGACACTTATAGTACAACTGTGTAAATTTTCAAGAAAATCGGTTCAGCCATTTCTGAGTCTATAGGTAACGGACAAACACACACACACACACACACACACACAGACACACACACACACACACACAGAGACAAAGTTCCATTTATAAATAAGTTTAGATATATATATATATACTACCAGCCATAATTATTAGGCCACCCCAGTGTTTTAAAAAAAATGATGTATTTCATACTATGTTTTAGCATTTACTGCTAAGTGAATAATTGTAAATGAAAATAGATTGGTTCTTTCGTTAATATTGCACAATAACATGTGCATCAAATGAATTTATAAATATTTAATAATTACCTATATTGCAGTTTCATCAATGAAAGAATGAAAAAAATTTAGGGTGATTTGGATGAGTTCATCTTTGCATACTTGCCTTGTAAAATTTTGCAAAGTAATAATAACAAAAACCTATTCTATTCTCATTTGGCAACAAATACAAAAAAAGTATTAAATACATCATTTCTTTTAAAAAAAACTGGGGTAGGGTGACTTAATAATTATGGCCGTAAGTGTATATTGATATGAAGAGAGAAAGAGATAGAGAGATATGAACAGACAGATGGATATATTGATACATAGATGAACATACATAGATAGATATAAGCATACAGATATATATATATATATATATATATAAAGAGAGAGAGAGCATACAGGTAGATAAATATGATCATACAGGGATAGATCAATAAATATAAACAGACAGAGATAGGTTGATATTAAAATAGACACATATAGATGTATGGTCAATAGATATGGACAGGGATAGATATATAGATCGATAGATATATAGATAGACATTAACAGACAGATAAATTGATTGATAGATATGAACAGAGATATATAGATAAGTATTAACAGACATAGATAGATCAAGAGATAGATATTAACAGAGATAGATATGAACAGAAAAGATTGATAGTTAGATATGGACACGCTTATAAAAGAACATAATATTTTTAATAACCAATAGTGAGTCAATAGTAATAACTACTTTATCAATAATTGTTTTCTTGAATAATTTTTTTTGTCATAAAACAATATTAAATTGAAATATGAACATTAGGCTATTGTAATTGAATGTTTTACATCCACTGTGTCCAGGATTGCAACATAAATTTTGTTTCTCACGGTTTTTGTAACTGTTTCTATTTAACTCTAAAAAAATCTATTTAAACTAGCATAAAAATAATAACAACTTTATCAAACAAAATTTTATCATTATAATTTAATTGTTTTTGCTTTTGCTTCTAAGAGTTGACACGTTCCATAAAACAGTATTTATTTGAAATACAAACAGGTTAACTTTACTCTCTTCTCAAACAGTATTTTAAGATAAGAAACTGATTTTAGTGCAAACTAGCAGTATAGCCCGGCGTTGCTGGAGTGTAATGAAAACTTTTATATATATATTATCGATTTTCTGCACTATTGTAAGAACTGCAACCTTGAAACTTCTGAATATCGTTTCTTATGTCTTTGTCTATGAGTGTATCAAATTTGATTAAAATCAGACCACTCCTTCTATAACCCGATTTTTTCGATTATCAATTTTCATTATTTATCAGGGATACCTTGACACAAAATGTAGCTAAGAACACTCGCAGACGCTTATAGTACAACTGTGTAAATTTTCAAGAGAATCAGTTCAGCCATTTCGGAGTCTATAGGTAATGGATACACACACACACACACACACGCAAAGTTCCATTTATAAATAAGTTTAGATATTTCATAAGATGAAATCTTACTTGTGCTATAAACATCAGTGGTGAACTAACTAGAGTGCCAGCTTACCTGATGGCAAATGGGTCTCTGATGAAGGGACTCCGATATCAAATAAAAATGTTTTAATAATAAAAACGAAGAAGAACTTTATAAAGTCATTTGTACATTCTCATTTACTCAAGTCTAATGTGAAGGACATTTTACAAAGTAAAGATAATAGAAACAAGATTTGCTCTCTGGGGAGAATTTGGAATCAAACATGTTGCTATCCATTAAAAAGAAATATGAATGAGGTGGAGAAGCAATTATTGTCGCATTTTAACCGTCATCTAGTAAACACAAACAATTGCTCTTAATCTAGTCGACAGCATGCAACACTCTATTCTGCTTTTGAACTATTTGTTAATTTGTAAACTGTACAGTAAACTATTTAAAAATTTAAATTACTTAAAATAAAAAATTAAATTATAACATTCATTATCTAAATTTGGTATCTACTGCCAGTATTATGTACAGTACATGTATCTTGTAATTATTATGAAATATGTATTTTTTCCACAAAAATTTTAATTGTACCCTCTTCTCTCTTATGTATTTTTTGAAAATTTTATTTATTTTTTATGAAAATGAAGCAATTGCATTGTAGTTGCTGGTGGACTGCCTTTGTCTTCTGGTAACCAATATTATTAGATCCAGTTTACCAGTAATAAAAATATTATTAGATCCAGTTTACCAGTAATAAAAATATTATTAGATCCAGTTTACCAGGAATAAAAATATTATTAGATCCAGTTTATCAGTAATAAAAATATTATTAGATCCAGTTTACCAGGAATAAAAATTTTATTAGATCCAGTTTACCTGTAATAAAAAATAACACAATATTGTTATAAACATTCAAGCTTTTTATTTTATTTACATCTTTCAGAATCTGCTGATATACAAATCTGCTGATTCAAACGCAGATATTATTCGAGAGATATTAACGAATATCAAATGAATTGAGTATTTCTCATAGGTAATACCTTTAATATCCTATCAGATTTGCTGATTTCAGAATAAATACTAGGATTATGATCTCAATCTATTAAGCTTGAATAACTTTTTTTCACTACTTAAAGTTATAGTGGGTTGCTTATCTTTTCCTTTTCTAGTTGTAGTAGGATTCTGTTCTAGTGAAGGGTAGCTGTATATTGTTGCAGGTTAACGGAATTTGGCCCACTATAAGTCGTAAAATGATTATAAAATCAAGAAAGGCAATTTGAGTAGAAAATAACATTTATATATACACATATCATTTAATGTTTTACAATTAAAGCAATACTTGAATATAAGGAGGTTAAAATGTTCATGAAAAATATAATGCTGAAAAAGATAATTAGTGTTTAGGAATGTGAGGAGCAGAGATATGTGAGGAATGTCTTTGAAGTAGTTGCTCCTTAGGTCAGTAAGTACTTTTGAGACAGGGAGAAGGAAAGAGGTCAAGGGGATATTGATTACACTCTCTTTGCCAGTCTGCTGGGGTCTTGTCTGTATCCACTTTTTATATCTGCTTTTTGGATCAAAAGCAGCTCGTTTTGGGATTTCACACTTGTATTTTATTCTGGGCTTCCCATTGGCTGGTAAATAAAATTTGCATATGCTCGTGAAATTGAAATTTGATATTTGATTAATTTTTATTTTTCAACCAGAACATCTGCGCAGAGATGACTTTTGTTCATTTGCTTTCTGGTCGTTATAGTGCGAACATCCAGTCCCTCGCTTTTGTTCGGTATCACCACAAATTAATTGGTCTGATTGTTAAAAAAACAGAAGAATTTATGTTCAAATAATTTTTTGCAAAATAGCATTCATTAGATCTTTCTCTACCTACAAGATTTGTCAGAATAAAAAAGTATTGATTTGATATAATTTTAGAAGGTGGAGGTCTCATTTACACTACAAATACAGTGTCAAGTTGATCTGTGTTATTTCAAAATTATCTGTACTTTGTTTTTCTTTATAAATGTCAAGTTTGAAACTGTGTTTACATCATTGATAAGTGCGTGATATTACAAATTGTAAAAAAGTAAACACTTTTTTGTTTTTATAATTGTGTCGCCCCAAGCAAGGCATTTTACTGCCACTGTTGAGCAGGGGGTTACATAGGAGGTAAGTTATGAGAAAGAGTGACACCTTACAGGGGGTGTCAGGAAGAGGGTAGGAGAAGGATGAGAATACTGATGAGAGTGGAGTGGACGAAGAAAGGAACATGAGAGAGAGAGAGAGGATGCAAGTTAGTGAGATAAGAGATGACTATTGACTTTACATTTGAATTCTTGAAGATTGTAGCTGTTGGGCAAGCAAGTAAATGGAAGGGAATTCCACAGGAGGGAAGAAGCTGCTGGAGTAAAATTCGCATTTACAATTTATTGGTTTCACAGTTAAAGGGTGGGACCTAGTTGCTAATCTTGTGGCTCAAGTAAATTCACGTATGGGGAGTACCAGTGAGCTAAGTTCATCTGAGCAGAAACCATGAAAGTATTTGTAGAAGAGACACAGGGAAACCGCGTTGCGGTGATGAGAAAGTGACTGTATCCGAGCTGCCAAGTTGAGATTGATCACATTACTTGTAACCTACAGTTATCGGCATAAGCACTGTTTCGTATGTGACATTTGTAATTAAAACAGAGTATAGGTAACTCTTTAAAAATTCAAGGATTGATTTGAGACTGTATGCTATGGACATTTTTAATTTTTTTTTTAAAAGTGAGCCAATTGCATGGTATCATTTCTTAAATCATAAGTCAACATTTCATTGGATCTGAAAGACTGCTAGTGAAGAATATGTAGACTTTCTTTTAAAAGACATGTCTACTATCACAATTTAGATAGACTCTTTCATCTTATGCTACTGAACTTGTACATATATATATATACACATATATATATATGCATCCATATATATATATATATATAAAATAAAATAAATTTTGAAGTTCAAAAGTGTTGTATGATCATGTCTACATGAAATCCCTATAATATATATATATTTATTCTAAATTATATTTTAGAACATGTACAAATCTTTTTTATATATCCACTACAAATCGTACATTTGTTTTGACATTGAAACTACAATGTCTCGTCAGGTGGTGTGGACAGGAATGGAAAGCCTCTTTCCTTATATTTGGTGAGTTGTGTGTGGGATGTTGGTGGGGGTTAGTGATAAGGGAACAAGTCTTGTGAATTGTCCATTTGAATTTTGAAGAAAGTGGTGTGGGTAGTGAACACAGCTGATTAATGAGTGTCTTGGAATCCTGTGGACAGATTTAACAGTAGCAGATAGGATTGTAAGTTTTATTATCTTACGACTAGACTTTATCCTTTGGGTTTCTTAGAGAAGCAGAGTAAGGAGGTGTAAGGGGTGGGGCGATGAGCTTGGACTATAAATATAAAAAAATTTCTACATGTTCTAAAATATAATTTAGAATAAATATTCACAGCTCTATATATTATATATATAGAGCACTGTTTTAAATTAATGTTTTAAATTAATGTTTTAAATTAATGTTTTTTTTCTTTGTTCCCTATTCACTCGGATATATATATATATATATATATATATATATATATATTTGGCCAGCAAATCTCCATTTTATGCAGGTTTCATTAAAACTAACAGACAAGGTGTGATGGTTAAGTTTTTTATGTAATTTTTCATGTGATCTTATGATTTCTTTCTTGCAAGAACATAAATTATATAAAAATTGTCCAAATGTTTTGTTTATCCGAGCGCTTTCGGCTATGCTTTTAGCCATTTTCAAGGATGAATGTTATTTTATGTATAACAGAATGTAAATGGGGTTATGTATGATGTAGAGTAGTGCGTAAGAGTTAGTGAACATGGTAAGCATGTAAGATGACATGATAAATTACATGAAAAAACTTAAAACCTTCTCTGTCATTGTTAATATCTAAACTTATTTATAAATGGAACTTTGTCTCTGTGTGTGTGTGTGTATGTGTCTGTGTGTGTGTGTGTATCCATTACCTATAGACTCCGAAACGACCGAACTGAATTTCTTGAAAATTTACACAGTTGTACTATAAGCGTCTGCGAGTGTTCTTAGCTAGGTTTTGTGTTGAGGTACCCCCGATAAATATCGAAAATCGATAATCAAAAAAATTGGGTTATAAAAGATGTGGTTCGATTTTAATCAAATTTGATACACTCATAGAAAGTGCAGAAAATCGATAGTATATATATATATATAAAAGGCAAGATGTTTGTGTGTGTGTCTGTTTATCTGTCTGTATTTTTTTCAGCCCTTTTAGTTTAGTTTTTGCTTCGGGTTTGGCTCTAAGTAGGTATAATTGTAGTTCTTAGTCCCAGCCATGATACCATTTACTCAGAGGACTTATTTAGCCTTCAAAATTCAGTTTACGACAAAAAAAATTATTTGATATTGATACCAGGAAATCAAAATTTGACTTACATCCATTCATTTTTCTCTCAGTCTACGGTTTCACTTTAACTGGAAACAACTATTGCTTTTTAGTCTTTTGTGCCAACGTCCAAAAAGTCTGAGCTCCAGGACCATGGATTAGTTTTAAAGCTTTCATTACACCCGAGCAACGCCGGGCTATACTGCTAGTAACCTGCATAAATGAACGATTGCTGCCCTGATATACAATTATATACATATATATATATTATTGTCATCCGCAGACAGATCTGTTTCTCTGTATCACAGCTCATCAGTATGGTTAGACCCCGATTGCTACACAACTCAGGCTCGAAACCCGACCGATTTGGCGTCAGTAGGCGACTCTACCCCTGGGCCATGGGGCGTTCGGTGGAAGGAGGCAGTCTTTTTAGCGCATGTCATATTACGCGCCCAATAGCTAGAGTGCTCAAATTTCATTTTTTCTGAAATGAGCGATGCTTACACGCTAGAGTGGCTACTGTTTTTCAAAGTCCACCATTCTTCCAGAGTGCCCAATCAGGGTGTGAGAGCGTAATTATTGTCTTCCGCAGACAGATCTGTTTTGCTGTATCAGTACGGTTAGACTCCGATTGCTACACAACCCAGGCACGAAACCCGACCGATTTGGCGTCAGTCGGCGACTCTACCCCTGAGCCATGGGGCATTCGGTGGAAGGAGGCAGTCTTTTTATATGCCAGAAATGAATTGTGAGACACATGTAGAAAAACAAGAATTTTATTTTTCCTCAATTTGTAAGTCTGTATTTAATGTGTGATTGTGAGGTGACGTGCCATATGTTTCATTTAACAACACAATATTGAATTGCTATTTATTTTTTGTGTTTATTATTAATCACAATTATTGAAATACATCAAGATTGTTTGAATGCAACTTTGAATTCAGTAACAGCCAGAGGCAAAAAAATATTAATATAACAATTATATTAATATAACGATAACATTAATAATCATAATAATGATGATGATAATGATTTAAAAAAAAAGAAGAAAAAAAGATATTTATCTAAAAAACACTTTCTTGGTCCAAACTTTTTTTCAGTTCTAATCTCTGTGTATATTTCTTACCATTTCTTACCATCTCTTGAAAGAGGCCCAGTTTTTCAGAGACAAACATCTTAAAGGCATTTCATAAAGGTCAGTCAGTTAAGTGCCATACATGATACATGCTTGGGCGATCATGTCTTGAAAGAGACATGACTGACTGGGCAAAAGATTATTCCGCAGTAGGTTGCCATTGCTTTCTGTGGTAGACTGGTTGCTGACCAAGGCTATAGAACCCAATCTGTTTTGTTATTTAACCCATAACTGGAAGGAATAGACGGATTAATACCTTTCCCAAGGGTATTTGCACGTAAATGAATGCAATAAAGGTACACAAACCAAAATGACAAAATATTCTCTTTGTGCAAAATTATAACAATTGCAGTGATGTTCATACTTTAGCTGTGATGCCAATGTTAATATTATGTGCCGTATAAAATTAATATTATCTGATGTATAAAATTAATATTATGTGCTGTATAAAATTAATGTTATGTGCCGTATAAAATTAATATTTTGCACCATATAAAATTTTCAATGTCTGTCCTTTTTAAAATAATCATTTTACTATTACATTAAAATTGTCTAACTATTGTAAATCCCTAAGAATTATCAGGCAACTTAATACAAAGTTACTTTGAACAAATAATAGTAGAAAAAATAAAAAACATAATTTCTCTGTAAAAAAATTTCCATAATATTTCTCAGCTGTTTTGTCCAAACTGACATATAATGCTTGCTTACAGTAGGTATATATGGAGCACAAACACACACACACACACACACACGTGTATATATGTGTGTGTATATGCATACATTCATATGTGTATATATGTGTGTGTATGTATGTGTGTGTGCATATACATTCATATATGTGTGCATATATTCATATATATATGTATACACATTTATAGATTTACATGTGTGTGTATGTATATATTCATATATATATATGTGTGTTTGGGCATGTATACATTCATATATACATGTGTGTGCATATATTCATTTATATATATATTTATACACATGTGTTTGCATATACATTCATATATATATGTGTGTGTGTGCTTGTGTGTATGTATTCATATGTGTGTGTATATATATATATTTCTATGTGTGTATATATTCATATATATATATATATATATATAAGCATGAGTGTGTGTATACATTCATATATATGTGTGTGTATTTGTATATATATGTGTGTGTGTGTGCATATGTGTGTAGATTCATATATATGTGCATGTGTTTATATTCATATATGGGTGTATACATTTATATACATATACATATATGGAGCACAAACACACACACACACACACGTGTATATATGTGTGTGTATATGCATACATTCATATGTGTATATATGTGTGTGTATGTATGTGTGTGTGCATATACATTCATATATGTGTGCATATATTCATATATATATGTATACACATTTATAGATTTACATGTGTGTGTATGTATATATTCATATATATATATGTGTGTTTGGGCATGTATACATTCATATATACATGTGTGTGCATATATTCATTTATATATATATTTATACACATGTGTTTGCATATACATTCATATATATATGTGTGTGTGTGCTTGTGTGTATGTATTCATATGTGTGTGTATATATATATATTTCTATGTGTGTATATATTCATATATATATATATATATATATAAGCATGAGTGTGTGTATACATTCATATATATGTGTGTGTATTTGTATATATATGTGTGTGTGTGTGCATATGTGTGTAGATTCATATATATGTGCATGTGTTTATATTCATATATGGGTGTATACATTTATATACATATACATATATGAGTGCGTACATTTATATGTATATATATATATATATTGATATATATTTGTGTGCATACATTCATATGCATATATATATGTATATATATATATGTATATATATAAATATATTTGTGCATATACATTCATATATGGATTTGTTTATGTGTATACAATGAAATATGTGTATATACATTCATATATGTGCGTATATGTGTATGCAATGGTATATATATATATATATATATATATATATATATATATAATACTGCGGTAGGTTGTGGCTCACTTATAGATTTTTTCGTATATATATATATATATATATATATATATATATATCATTGCATATACACACACAACCCCCCCCCACACACACACATATATATAACATAGATATGTTATAATATCACTAAAATGGTGGCTATTTGGTTTTGACAGCACTTTTGTCTTATCAAAATAGCGACTTTTATAAGATATTATGTTATAAATTTGAAATAAATATTATTCACTCCATTTTGTATTGTGCACTTTTTTAAGAATAGTGTTTTTTGGATACGGAATTGTATTCCATTCATATGTACTTATATATATATATATATATATTCAACAACCCATCTTTTATGCAAGTATAATTAAAAATGACAGACACGATGCCATATTAATTTTTTGATATCATTTTTTCATGTGATCTTATATTTTTTCTTCTCAAGACATAAATTATATAAATCATTTAAAATAGGTTAAAAATAATGGTAGCATTATTAATACAAATGAAAAAGCCAACACAAAATAGAATCCACTATGAACATGGCCATAATGTGTGTTTGAAAAATAAAACATTCCTATGACTCTACATACATGCATAAAACAATCTATATATTCAGTTAAAATTAAAATACATTTTAAAATTAAAATACATTTTACCCTTGATAATAGCTAATAACCACTTGGATAAATAAAATATTCTAAAAATTTTTATATAATTTGTTTTGAAAAGAAAAAATAATTATATATATATATATATATATACAACGGATATGCGTTGTGGTGTGGTGGATGTCGGCTTGGAGGGGGAAATCGGTGAGCCGAGTTCCAATTTCAGTCGAGCACACTGCATTCACTTGCGCACTAGTACCTTTGGGAAAGGTATTAATCTGTCCGTTCCCTCCAATTATGGGTTAAATAATTGAGGTCTGCTGTTCATGCGATCTGTGGCGGATTTCTGCACCGATTGTTTGTTATCAGCCGGTCCAAAAAGTGTGGATGGTACTACACAATGCCTTCACCACTATAAACAAATCTTTGTGTGGATGTCTTACTAAGGTTAGACCCTCATACATCAAAATCGATGGGAGAGTCCATGATATATATATTACTTTAATATGGTGTGCTACTCAAAGGAGAAACAAATTATTTATATAATTCCAATATGTTGCTTGTTAAACCATTTCGTTAATCTTAGGGATTTTCTGTAATATTGCCTGTTTACATTTGTTGACATTACACTACATTTCAGAGCACAGATGGTTATTTGCGTAGAATTGAAAATTGTGTTATATAAGCTTGATTTGACTTTGTTTAGACTATGGTATCATTCGTAGTTGAGTGGTCTAAGACATGCCAGATCAATTTGTGGCTTCCCTTTATGTTGATAGGGGTTGCAGGTTCAAATCCTGATGAATGACACACATTTTTGTAACAAAATTTATCGTAAATAATCAGGCCAATAGAAATAAGTATAGTGTTTGATTAAAAACAGAATATCAACTCAAATACGAGTATCGATTAAAAATAATATTCAAACAAATAATTTCAAAGTATTTATAGTGAATGAATTTTCGAAGATGTGTGAAATATTTGCTGGGGTACATGAAATGCTTGCACAAAAAAGACTGATGAATCTATTTAAATGTTGAAAGCTTTTCGTTTTATGTATTACATTTATATATTATATACATACACAAACATACATGTACACGCATATATATAATAAAATTTATAGCTTTAAGGTAAGGTATTATGTATTTATGGGTAAAAGTGCTCAACGTCAGGTATAAAGCATATATAAGTATATGAGTGGATACTGAGAGGCAACAACCCGTCTTAAGCTTAAATGTAATCTCCAAGTCATCTCTTCTGATAGCCAAAAGATTGCATTCAAGCATGAATATTCACGTACATATATATATATATATATATATATATATATATATATATATACACTACTGGCCATAATTATTAGGCACGACCCCAGTGTTTTAAAAGAAATGATGTATTTCATACTATTTTTAATATTTATTGCCAAGTAGATAATTCTAAATGAAAATAGAATGGTTCTCTTGTCATTATTACTTTGCAAAATTTTACAAGGCAGCCAAGAAGCCTTTGCTTCAGACAGCCAATAAGAAGGGACTAGCATGGGGAAGAGAGCACAAAAACTGGAGACCAGAACAGTTCATTTGATGCACATGTTATTGTGGAGTATTAACAAAAGAATCATTCTATTTTCATTTTAAATTATCCACTTGGCAATAAATACTAAAAATAGTATGAAATACATAATTTCTTTTAAAACACTGGGGTGGCCTAATAATTATGGCTGGTAGTATATATATATATATATATATATATATATATATATCCAAATGAATAAGCAATGATGAAAATATTTACAACATTCAAAACATTAATTTAAAACAGTGCTCAATATAGAAAAAGAGCAATGAATATTTATTATAAATTAAACTTTAGAACATGTTCAAACTACAATCTACTACAAAATTATACATTTTGTTTCGACATTGAAAGAACAACTCAGGTAGTAAGCATTATTTTTGAAAAGAGATGAAAATTCATTTCCTTTTATTGGCAATTCTTTTTTTTTTTTGTATGAGGTAAAGGGAATAGGAAAGATGAGAAACCAGGATAGGGAATCAAAATAAAAAAGGAAGGACACAGAGGGAAAAAAAAACTTTGTCAATAAAAGGAAGTGAATTTTCATCTCTTTTCAAAAATAACGTTTTCTACCTCATGAAACATTGTACTTTCAATGTCAAAACAAAATGTACACTTTTGTTCTAACATTTGTTCTAAAGTATAATTTATAATATATATATATATATATATATATATATATATATATATATATATAGTAAACAAATAATATAATTATTATTTTACATAATAAAATTAAATATTTTATTACTTACTCTTATTATTATAGTAATTAAAAACAATTATTTTTATTTGCTGTTAATTCTATTTTTCTTAATACTGCAGAGTTTATTTACAAAGATTATTTGCCTAAAATGGATTATCCTCCAGTTATACACTGGTTGACAGTGTTTTGGTGAAATACAAACTTTGTTATTATTTTTTTCATTTGATATATATATATATATATATATATATTGTCATCCGCAGACAAATCTGTTTCGCTGTATCACAGCTCATCAGTACGGTTAGACTCCAATTCCTTTTTTATCCAGGATTGAAACCCGACTGAAATGGCATCAGTCGGCGACTCTACCCCTGGGCTATAGGCGTTCGGTGGAAGTAGGCAGACATTTTAGCGTATATATATATATATATATATATATATATATATATATATATATATATATATATATATATATATATATAGGGACCGGTAGAAAGATGAAGTAATGTAATGTTTTATGCAAGTGTTTATTGTTGTTAGTAATGCTATTGTTATATTTTCAAAATACTTTTGCCTTAAAGGCTTGTGTTTTTTTAAATTAAGCTGGCATTAGTGAAATCAAAGTTATATCCCACATTGTTTTGATCTAAAATAAAAGAGAACATTTGTCTGAAAATGAGTTTCTTTTGTGTTGAAACGATGTAGGACATAACTTTGATTTTACTAATGCCAGCTTAATTAAAAAAGATCTCTTTTAGGAGAAAATACTTAAAAACATAATAATGACATTACTACTGCCAGTCCATTCTTCAGGAATCTAATGTATGCATACATACATACATACATACATATATATATATATATATAACCAGTTATAAATATTGATATTTTACAATGGACAGTTTTCAGTTTGTGCCTGATAATTGTGAACTGTTAGTTGTACCAAATGCTGAGGAAGAAATTACTTATATATATATATATATATATATATATATATATGGTTAAATATATATATAAGAAATTACTTATATATATATATATATATATATATATATATATATATATATAAGTAATTTCTTCCTCAGCATTTGGTACAACTAACAGTTCACAATTATCAGGCACAAACTGAAAACTGTCCATTGTAAAATATCAATATTTATAACTGGTTATGTATATATATATATATATATATATATATATATATATATATATACTTTTCGTCATCCACATACAAGCCTGTTTTGCTGTATCACAGATCATCGGTGTGGCTAGACATCCACTTGCCTTCAGCTGCGATCAAAACTTGACCAATTTGGTATCAGTCAGAGTTGCTCACCTCTACGCCATAAGCACATGGAATCAGAGAAGGGAAATTTTAGCATGTTATATATAAGCAGCGTATACACACCCCAGTCACCAAAAGAACTCAATTAATTGCTGAAGAATTATGCATATATCGCTAATATATATACATATATATATAATATATATATATATATATATATACAATATATATATATATATAATTATTATTAAATTTGTTTTTTATTTAAAATTAATTTAAGTTAATTATATTTATATTATGCTTTACAATATATGTTGCATTGAGCATTTTTTTTTAAAGTAAATGCATGAGAACTCACAATTCTAAAACTGTTGGTTCTCTTCATCTGGATATATATATATATATATATATATATATATATATATATATATATAAAACAATATTGTAGTGAAAGAGAGTAAACAACCATTTCCAAAGGTATGAAACAATAAGAATGTGCTCAATATGATCAGAAGAAAGTATATCAAATATATATATATATATATATATATATACACACACACACACACTCATGCACACACATATAACTATAACTATATATATATATACTCACTAAATGAGGAATCAACAATCAACAACAAGCTACCTGAGCTTCAACCGTTTAGTGAGAATACATACATATATATATATATATATATATATATATATATATATATAATTTCTTTCATAATCTCTTTGTGTTTTGCATTTAATACATTTTATATATATAAATAATTTTTTTTTATTCATAAGTAAATGGCTGTTCCACTATATTAACATTAGGTTACAAATATGAATATAGAAATTTTTATGATGACCAGTTTTTAATTTTTGCCTGATGATTGTCACGTGCATGAATGTCAGTCAGAAGCAAATGTATATTTATTATTAGTATAACTTATAGCTCTGTTATTCTACATTTAACACTATTTTTTTTACCACTAGCACTAACTGTTTGCTATATATATATATATATATATATATATATTATTATTATTATTATTACAAATATGTTTGGTTAAATAATATTGACAAGTTTTGTTTGTCAAATTTTTTATTAGATTTTTCAAATGTTTTATATTATTTAATCAAACATGTTTGAAAGAATTCTCAGAAATTTGAAAAATTAAATAAAAATATTGTTAGACAGAACCTGTTGATATTATTTAACCAAATGTTTGAAAGAATTATTGATTTTGAAATACACTTTCTTTAAAATATATAAGTGTGTATGTACACATGTACATATATTATATAGACAAATATATATAGATTTATACCTGTTCATGCATATACAAGAATATAAGTTAGTGCGTATAGAAATGTACAAATAAAAATATATTATAGTGCTAATATCCCGGATATAAGAGTAACCCTGGATATAAGAGAGATTTTCTCAGGTCCCAAATTTCAGCCCGATGTAAATGTATCTAGGGTTTGGTCTATTTTATATACATTACTACAGGCTCTAATTTGGGACCAGAGAAAATCACTCTTATATCTGAGTTTCTCTTATATCAAGGTTTCTTATATCCGGGTTATACTGTAAAATAGACAAACCCGGATATAAGAGAAACTATGGTATAAGATAACTCTTATCTGGTCCCAACAGCTCACTTATATCCGGGCTACACTGTATAAGCACACAGCAATACATCATTGTGTTCTATTGAAAGTATATTTGAATATATATATACGTATGTCATGTGTCTGTCTGTAAAATTTGTTATCTGGTAATTGTTTTCTTCTTTGGAATTATTCTTAACTGTTTTTATTTTATGTTGAATAATTATATGTAATTAAATTTTAAGTTAAAATAAAAATTGTAGAATACTTTCCCAGTTTCCAGCCTTTGTGAACAGGTTTTAGTAAACAGAGGCTAATAATACTTTGTACTGTGGTAAAGGATGTGCGTTGTGGTGCATTGGATATCGACTCGGAACGAGAAATCGGAGAGCCGAGTTCGAATTCCAGCTGAATTCATTGGTTTCACTTACGCACAAATACCCTTGGGAAAGGTATTAATTCATCTATTCCTTCCAGTTATGGGTTAAATAACAGGACAGATTGGGTTCTGTAGCCTTGGTCGGCAACCAGTCTACCGTAGAAAGCAATGGCAACCTACTGCGGGATAATCTTCTGCCCAGTCAGTCATGTCTCTTTCGAGAAATGATCGCCCAAGCGTGTATCACATATGGCACTTAACTGACTGACTGTGGTAAAAGTAAGCAACATTTTGAAGAAGGAAGGATGATTTTGAAGCAGAAAGAAAAATACAAAAAAAAAAGATAATTTTTTCTGAAGAAAAAAAGATTTTTTAAAAATAACTCAAAACAATAAAAATGGAAAAAGAAAAAATATTCTTTGGTACTTTGTATTTTTTCTCTCTTTAAAAGATTTTTTTCTTGTAAATTTTCTTGTTTTCTTTTTTGTTTTTATTTTTTGGGACCTTGTTTATTCACCACATTTAACTCGCTAATTTATCAGCAATTAATTGATTACTTCGTATTTAGACCAAAGGTACAATTTTAGTTATTCTTGCCTTTCAATTCAAATTAACTTGTTAATTTTTTTTATTTATTCCTACCTCAGTTTGCTATCATTTTTATTTTCTCTTTCTTGCATATTTTAAAAAATTTCTCTTTAAATTTCCGTCTTTTTTTATCTGTTTTATTTTTGTTTCTGGCCAAGAGACGATGTGTACATATCGTTGAATGACCTTAAAGCTTTTCCCATTGGTCTTGTGGTCAGTAGATATGCATCATGTTGGTATGTTAGTCCAGTTAACCTTGGGACGAGCAGGTTGTCATGTCACATCCGATATGTGTATTAGCTAGAAAATAAAAAAAGTTTAAAACTCAATTCGTGGCTCTTTTCTGTTTTTCAGGATCTCTCTCTCTCTCTCTCTCTCATCTTTTTCAACTCTCTCTCTCTCTCTCTCTCTACTTTTTCTTTAACTCTCTCTTTCTTCTCTTTCTCTCTCTCTCTCTCTCATACTTTTTCTTTAACTCTCTCTTTCTTTCTCTCTCTCTCTCTCTCTCATACTTTTTCTTTAACTCTCTCTCTCTCTCATACTTTTTCTTTAACTCTCTCTTTCTCTCTTTCTCTCTCTCTCTCTCTCTCTCATACTTTTTCTTTAACTCTCTCTTTCTTCTCTCTCTCTCTCTCTCTCATACTTTTTCTTTAACTCTCTCTTTCTTCTCTTTCTCTCTCTCTCATACTTTTTCTTTAACTCTCTCTTTCTCTCTTTCTCTCGCTCTCTCTCTCTCTCATACTTTTTCTTTAACTCTCTCTTTCTTCTCTTTCTCTCTCTCTCTCTCTCATACTTTTTCTTTAACTCTCTCTTTCTCTCTTTCTCTCTCTCTCTCTCTCTCATACTTTTTCTTTAACTCTCTCTCTCTCTCTCATACTTTTTCTTTAACTCTCTCTTTCTCTCTTTCTCTCTCTCTCTCTCTCTCATACTTTTTCTTTAACTCTCTCTTTCTTCTCTCTCTCTCTCTCTCTCTCCTACTTTTTCTTTAACTCTCTCTTTCTTCTCTTTCTCTCTCTCTCATACTTTTTCTTTAACTCTCTCTTTCTCTCTTTCTCTCGCTCTCTCTCTCTCTCTCATACTTTTTCTTTAACTCTCTCTTTCTTCTCTTTCTCTCTCTCTCTCTCTTTCTCTCATACTTTTTCTTTAACTCTCTCTTTCTTCTCTCTCTCTCTCTCTCTCTTTCTCTCTCTACTTTTTCTTTAACTCTCTCTTTCTTTCCTTTGTTTCGTAATTTTCCTTTTTACTTTTATAACTTTTTCTTTCGTTCCTTCTTTCTCTCAGATCGGAATGTTACTCGGAATAATACCTTAGTTATCAGAAACGTGAAAAGACATTTTAATTCGTGCATCAACTTCTCACCAAACGTTTATTCTGAAGCTTGACAAAAGAAGAAACAGGTCGAGTGCATTGAATCATTGAGCATTTTAAAAGATGAACTTGAAGCATTGCCAACCATTATTTTTTACGAGTATTTCTTCTTAATTTCACTTGAAATTCGTTGCAAGTAAGTTAAAAATAAATAATGTTTGACAATGTTTCATATAATGAAATTTCAAGATAATAATAAAAAGATAATATATTTTCAGATAGATAATGTTTTTAAACAATTTCAATCTAATATTTCAAGAGAACTTGTCTATTTCAATAATGAAAAGAAAATATATTTTAAGATTGATCATGTTTTTAATGAATTTCAAAATGATATTCAAGAGAACCAGTATTTCAATAGTAAAAAGAGAATATATTTTAAGATTGATCATATTTTAAAGAATTTCAAATAATAATTCAAGAGAACTAGTCTATTTCAATAATAAAAAGATAATATATTTTAGGATTGATCATGTTTTTAAAGAATTTCAAGATGATATTTCAAGAGAACTAGTCTATTTCAATAATGAAAAGAGAATATATTTTAAGATTGATCATATTTTAAAGAATTTCAAATAACAATTCAAGAGAACTAGTCTATTTCAATAATAAAATGATAATATATTTTAGGATTGATCATGTTTTAAAGAATTTCAAGATGATATTTCAAGAGAACTAGTCTATTTCAATAATGAAAAGAGAATATATTTTAAGATTGATCATATTTTAAAGAATTTCAAATAATAATTCAAGAGAACTAGTCTATTTCAATAATAAAATGATAATATATTTTAGGATTGATCATGTTTTTAAAGAATTTCAAGATGACATTTCAAGAGAACTTGTCTATTTCAATAATGAAAAGAGAATATATTTTAAGATTGATCATATTTTAAAGAATTTCAAATAATAATTCAAGAGAACTAGTCTATTTCAATAATAGAAAGATAATATAATATTTTTAGATTACTTGTTTATTTAAACCAAATATTAGTAACAGGTATGATGGCATTCAATGATCAGGGCAAAAATTAGCAATAACTACCTGAGTTTTTTATCACCTTCTTAAGACAAAAGGGATATGAATATCAGATTCGGCCAGTATCAAAAATTATATTTTATTTCTAATCAGTGGTGTTTATAAACTCATCTCAGACTTCAAGTGCAATCAATGTAAAATTAAAGATGCTGGAAAAATAGACAGTAATTTTCCTGCAAGTACCTGACCCCTCCTGCCATCTTCTACCTTCACAGGAGCCAGATCAGGCTGAAAATGGAGTCCTATTGCTATACATAATAATTTTTTTTATAATCATATCGCCCCAAGCAAGGCATTTTACTGCCACTGTTTTGCAGGGGGCTACCTAGGAGAAAAGTTATGAGAAAGAGTGACAGGGTGTTAGGAAGTGGGTAAGAGAAAGATGAGAATACTGATGAGAGTGGAGTGGACGGAAAAAGGAGCATGAGAGAGAGGATGCAGGTTAGTGAGATAGGAAATGACAATTGACTTTACATTTAAATTCTTGAGGATTGTAGCTGTCGGGAAAGCAAGTAAATGGAAGGAAGTTCCACAGGTGGGCAGTGCGAGAAAAGAAGCTGCTGGAGTAGAATTTGCATTTACATTTTAAAATCCTTTATATGATGGTCAAACTAACATTTTCTTGTTAATTATCACTTTTAAAAGGAAAGGCACAAATAGATCCTTTTATATATATATATATACATATATATATATGAAATGATTTGTTTGAACATTATTTTTTTTTATTGATACTCATATTTAAGTAGATATCCTGTTTTTAATTAAACAATATTATATATTTATATCTACCAGCCTGATGATTTACAATAAATTTTTATTACAAAAATGTGTATCATTTGGTAGGATTTGAACCTGTGACCCCTATCCACATAGAGGAAGCTACCATGTGATCTGGCACGTGTTAGACCTCTCGACCATGAACGACTAACAGTCTAAACGAGGTTTTAATCAAGTCTATATAACACAATCTTTGATTTATTGCAATGACCATATCTGCTCTGAAATGTATCGTAATGTCAACAAATGTAAACATGTTACGGAAATTAACAAAGATTAATAAAACTTGGTTATAAACAACCAACAATTTGAAATGGTTTGTTTGAACATGATTTTGTATCGATACTCATATTTAAGTAGATATTCTGTTTTTAATTAAACAGTATTATATATTTATATCTACTGGCCTGATTATTTACGATAATTTTTTTATTACGAAAATCTGTGTCATTCGGCAGGATTTGAACCTGCAACCCCTATCCTCATAGGGGAAGCTACCATGTGATCTGGCACATCATTTCAAATTGTTGGTTGTTTATAACTAAGTTTTGTTAATCATTGTTAATTTCCGTAATATATATATTATTGAATTATAATGGTGCTTAGTGCCAGAATTGCTGAGATAGGAGATGACTATTGACTTTACATTTAAATTCTTACATTTAAATACATGGGTTAGAAATTCACTTTCTTGTCCCGAATGTATCACCATGTGGGTGATAAATTATTTTCAACTTTACAATCCCTTTCTTACAGATGAAATATTGCAAGCCTCTCACAGCTTGACTGATATTTTCTTTTGACAGTTTATCAACCATACTTTTGCTGCTCTTCCATTATTTCTATGGAAGTTTACATCCCCTCTATCTGCATGGTTGATGCTAGTCTCCTGGAGTTCAACACACTGCACCACTTTGGTCCCACCTTTTCAACCAACCTGAAATGGAACAACTACATTAAGACTATAGCTGCATCTACTGCTAGGAAGGCTGAATCACTGTGTTAGGCGTGTAGAAGGTGTTTCTCTTTCTGGGCCGTTCTACTGGACAGACAGGCCGGTCAAGATTCTCAGCGTCTGGTTTGGTACTGATCTCAAGTTGTAAATGAATTGGTCGGAGGTATGAGAAAAGGCCGAGACTGCAACTCGTGTGTGGTCTCGGAGGAATCTTTCCTTAAAGGGGAGGGTGGAAGTATGTGTTTCTCACATCTACCCAATTCTTCTTTACCAACTCTCTGTGCTTCCACTCCCGTATGCTATATTAATGACATTAGTCAGGGTCTTGTTCTCCTTCTTCTGGGTAGAAGGCAAGGCTCCCAAGGTATATTGTAAGATCTGTTACCTCCATCCTTCTGAGGGCGGTCTGGGAATGCCTAGCATTGAGATTTGTCAACATACGCTTTGCATTGCCTTCCAAGACTGAATGTGATCGCAAGTGGATGAAAATGGTGAATTCTGGAAGGAAGATGCCCGCAAAAGCTTCCCATCCCTAAAAAGTGTGCATCCGTATGAGGAGGAGGCCAGCTCTGATGAACTATTTTCCCTGGTTCCTCAACCATATGAATTTATGCGTGCTACTAGATTAGCAACTAGGTCCCACCCTTTTACCATTGAAATAGTTAAATGTAACGACCACTTCTACTCCAACAGTTTCTTTTCTCTCAGTTCCTGCTTGTGGAACTTCTTTGTTCAAGTCGTTCCCTGATAGCTACAATCTCCAACAATCTCCTATCATGCTATTCACATTGTAGTGAACAACCTTAATACCCACTGTACCCAGTCTTTTCTCTCACTGCAACCCAATGCCATTTAGTGGTGGTCCTGCCTTGCTTGGGATGAAATGATAAAAAAAATTGTGTTCAGGTGAACTTCATTCTTTAGTTCCTGTAGTTCTAACCTTCATGGCTAAGACCTATAATGCTACTCACATTGTAGTGAACCACCCCCATCTCATTCTTTTTGTATTTCACTGATGAGATGTAAGTTCCACTCAAGCAGCTTCTTCCCAGGAACCACTGCTTTGGTGAAACAACTCCCAAGAGGATGGTTCTCTGATTACTACAATCATGTCTCAGGTCAAACATTATTTTTTCCACATATCCCTATAAACTGTGCTTCTTACTCTGTAACCCACCATCTCATGTGGCTCTTGTGCCTTGTACAGCATGAACATCATTGTAAGGCAAATAATGTGATGGTATGGGTAGTTTCAGTTAAAAGCAACGGAAATTAAGATGAAAGTAATACTAGTAAAATAATTTATAAAAATTTTTATAGTGTTGTTGCTACTTCATATGAACTTTGGGCACTTCAGGATGGTGTAATTGTTAGCAAGCTTGTCTTGCTCAATCAATTTTAACTGATTTGCAGATTTGATCCTCACTGGGTGCATTTAACTTTTGGCCTTGTGTTACATCTATGCTACACTTAAAAAATCCGCATACTTCAATTGAATTGTGGGCACTTCATGATGGTGTAATTGTTAGTAACCTTGTCTTGCTCAATCAATTTTAACTGATTCGTGAATTTGATCCTCACTGGGTGCATTTCACTTTTGGCCTTGTGTTACATCTATGCTACAGTAGATTTTCTTTCTCTCTTTAGAATCAGTTTCTGTCTTGCATCCTCAAAAAGTTTTTGAAGGCCAGACCGGTTTGGGAATCCTGCAACCAAGTGTCACAAATCCCATTTGCAGAGAAACACTAGATGGTATTGGTTAGAAATGACATCAAATTTTTACTTCAGGAGCAAAAAGAAACTACAGTCAAACCTAAAGAGATTCAAAGTCCAAACAATTCTAAAAACACGGTTACTTATTCCTCTCTTTAGCATGCGTAAGGTCAAACAGGGATTTCTTTCATTTTGCTCACTAAGGAAGAAGATAGAGAAAAAAAGTCAATACTTTTGCAGTTTATTTCTGAAAAATTAGGAAATGATCAGGATTTGCAGTGCAACTTTAAATTAAAAAAATCCAAGCAGACACTAGAACTGGATCAAGGAATCATTTACCTCCATCACTCCTTTACCAATTTGGCCACCAAAAATCATCTTGATAAAGCAATGTTCAAATTACATGTATCACTCATTAGGACTTTTACAAATCTATATCTGTTAGCTTCATATTGAGAGACACATTTTTTTCTTTAGTAAGACTTCTCAAAGTATATAAATTGTTATTAATTTTGCTATTGACGAAAAAACGAAAACAAAAATAGCAAGTGAACTATGTCTATGCACTAAAAAATAACATTTATTGTAATAAAGAAATATATGTATATATATAGCAAATTACTACCATAGGCATATTTTGACACTTAATTTTTGAAAGATTTGTTTGAGCTTCAAATATCAACTTATATTTGAATTATATAAAATGTCATTTCATCAAACATTACATTGGGTGAATGTATCCTTCTTTCTATCATGGGAACTGGTTCTATAGCCAAAACATGCTGCTACCTGTTTGGCCATGAAGACCATATTGACAGAGTAAGGTTTGAATTACCTATTTAATGTTCAAATTACCTTTGTTAATATTGTGGATCAAGAATAGGTCTGGAAGAATACTCGAACTTGGAAATTAGTGAAACATATATATTAAACAGAAAACAAATATAAGAGTGTTACATGTCAATCTGACTGCCAAGCATTAGACCAGAGTGACTCAACCCAACTCAACTCCACCCCAAGAGGCATATTCTCCCGGTATATAATAGGAAGAGTTCATTATAGTCCAAAAAGGGCAGGTCCCATAACAGTTAAGCAATGCATACCTCTTGTACAGGCTCAATTTCCATCAGGAGACACAATTTCACTTTAGTAGAATTTCTCAGTCTAGTCCAGTTGTTATTAATTTTATTGTTTAATAAAATAAATAAAAAACACAGTCAGCAACACAAACATGTGTACCCACTAAAAATAATATTTATAGTTATAATAAATTTAAAAAATTTAAGTAAAGTAAAGAAAAGTAGAAATCAAGCTATCTCATCAATTCAGAGTTGGACTTCACCTAGACCGGTTACTAACCATGGTTTTCAGTCTATGTAGAGATTTAATTCTACATTGGGATTGGATTCCTCAACCTGGCACCACAGTTAATTGTGAATTCCATAATCTTTCTAATGGCTGTCTAATCAGTGTTTCTCCAGGGCTACATATGGTTTTGAATTCAGTTTTGTCATTTTTTTACTCTGATTGTTAACCATAACAAGAGAACATAGCTTGCCCTGATATTTGACCTCCATCTGGGGGAGGGGAGAAGAGATGGATTCATGCCTTTCGCAAAGATATTTGTGTGAAAGTAAATATAACGAATTGACTGGAATTCAAACTCAGATTTGCCAATTTCTTGTTCTGAACCACTAATTATTATACTACTTTCACTTTTGAAACTCGAAACACAGTTCAAATAGATCTGAGTTGATCTGAGTTGATCTGAAATGCTGTCCAAAAACAAAAATAATTACTTATTATAAAATTAATAATCAAATCATAGCATCAGGTTTATTGAAATGAAAAACCTCAAATAAATACAGTGGAACCTGTCATATACAACCACCCTACTGGTCGCATACGACAGGTGGTCGCTCACTAAAGGTTCATAGTCATGACCTATTTACACCAGGAACTATATTCCATTCACCAGAATGTACATATTAGAATTTTATCATGTAATCTGGTAATAAATAAATAAGAACATAATAAAATGGCCTAATTTTAAAGAAATTTATTCAGCATAAATCATTTAAAAATTTTAAAAATGTGTTTACAATGAGCAACAAGAGACTAAAATATTTATTCACAAAAAGTATTTATTAAGTGGACTTAAAAAAAAGAAGCAATTGTTGCTTTCCTTTTCGTACCTGTTCTAGTACTAGCCATTTCTTATAAAATATGTAGGTTGGAAAAATTCGCGACGTATACAGTTTCAGTTTTTTTCTTAGAAGTGAGTGATAGCAAAAGAGAATCTGCGGTAATACATGAAAAAAACAAACAAACAAAACATCCAAAAACCTGACAGCGATCCTTGGTGGAGGTAGAGAAACAGAGAGACAGAGATAGATATACCCAGATAGAAATAGAGTAGATAGATACACAAAAAATAAAGGAACAAAAGAGATAGACATTTGAGAAAGGGGCATAATTGTGATTTTCCCAATATCTGAATTTATCCAAGTCAGTACAGACTGAGACATCCCTTGAACATGTCAAATGCAATACATGTTGTACGAAACAGCCGACTGTGAGGTTCACATTTCAGCAAGAAATAACAGTTTGATACAACACTACAATAACAAAACAATGAGGAATTGTTTCTGGCTTAGATCAAATCAAAATGAAATAGATTGCTCGTTTAATTTTTCCTAATTTAGAAATTCCCAGTGTACGACCAAAATGGATTTTTTTAAAGTGGTCACTTGATCAGTGATTTTTACTCGTTGATGTTAGTCGCTGGTCACGTTCTAGAGGTGGTCACTCACTAAGGGTCAGTTCGCATTAGCAAACCGTCCGTGCATAGAAAAATGGTTGTTAACAACAGGTGGTCACTGACGAAGGGGGTCGCATACGGCAGGTTCCATTGTATATCATAATTAACTGATATAATATAAACATATAGCTATTTCAGAGACTGGCACCTGATTTCTACTCTGACTTAGGCTTTAGCAGCTCAAACTGACTGGTAGCATTCAGTAACTAAAAACCCAAACTAGTGGCATTTCATCATGTCACCGAGAAGATCACAAATTTTTACCTACCCTTATGAATGGTTATTCACTCAAGTGGATCGCTTACATATGATTCATTGCTAAAAATGCTGGAAACGTGATTGGTTCCCTGTGCCGCTACAGTAATTACCTGACTCCTCCCATTATTCTCTATCTTTACAAGAGCCAGGTCAAGCCAACAAGCGAAGTACTGCTACCGTAGATGAGCAGGAGCCGCTCGGTTTACACTTTCAGCTCTGCATGTGATGGATTATCACCCCCCAACCAATTTCCTGTAACTAAAAAGTTGCATGTCTCTCACTGCTCGATTAATATTCCCATTGAAAGGGAATTCCTTGGTTCTAACAGTTCTAAACATCACAGTTAAAACCTGCCATGCCATGCACATACATAGAATCGGCATCATTTTCTTAGTATTCCATTGGCGAGATGTAAGTTTATAGTGGGTTGCTTATCTATTCTTTTCTGTTAGTAGTGGAGTGTCCGTTCTAGTGAAGGGTAGTTGTATACTGTTGCAGGTTAACGGAATTTGGCCTTGTTGTAGATAGTCCACTATAAGTCATAAAATGATTACAAATCAAGAAAGGCAAATTGAGTAGAAAAATAACATTTTATATATACACATATCAATTAATGTTTTTACAATTGAAGTAATACATGAAGTATATGTCCAACGGAGGTTAAAATGCTCATGGCAATAAAATGCTGAAAGAGAATTAATGCTTAGGAATTTGGGAGCGTGTAAGTAAGGAATGTCCTTGATGTATTCGCTCCTTAGGTCAGTAAGTAGTTTTTTTGAGGCAGGGAAGAAGGAAAGAGGTAAGGGAGGCGAGCGTAGTAAGCCACTTGACTTCAGTCAAGGGAGATACTAATTACTTTCTTCTCCTCGAGACAGTCTGCCTGTCGATGCTTTCTGATTCCGCTTTTTATATCTTCTTTTTGGATCACAGCAGCTCATTTGGGATTTCACACTTGTATTTGGTTCTGGGCTTCCCATTGGCTGATAAATAAAATTCGCGTAGGCTCACGAACTGGAAATTTAATATTTAATTAATTTTTAGTTTTCAACCGGAATATCTGCGCGGAGCCGGCGGCGCAGCGACGACTTTTGGTCATTTGCTTGTTGGTCGTGAAAGCGCAAACATCTGGTCCATCGCTTTTGCTTGGTATCACGACAAGTTCCACCAAAACAGATTCTTCTCACAAACCACTACTTTGCAGAACTGCCTGCCAAGAATATGCTTTGCAATCACCACAGCCTTAACCTGCTCAAGTCTCATAACCTTATAACCTCATAAAATGTGCCTCTTACTCTGTAACCCTTCTGCTCCCAGTGGCTCTTGAGCCTTGTACAGTGTGAACATTATTGCAAAAAAATAAAAATTAAATAAGTTAATTAGAATTATGAAATAAACCATTGGGAATTTTCACTTATTATTGTTTCTGTTTAAAATCACAACTTTGACAAATTTCACCTCATCATTAAATGATTTTAATTAAGTATTTAATTTTAACGTATGTAAATTTAATATATCAAAATACATGGTGTAAAATAAAATATATCGAAATACATGGTGTAAAATAAAATATATCGAAATACATGGTGTAAAATAAAATATATCGAAATACATGGTGTAAAATAAAATATATCGAAATACGTGATGTGAAATAAAATATAATCAAAAGAAGAACTGGCCAATCTATTCTTTTTTTTAAATAACTTGAATTTTTTAAACTTTATATGACATTAATTAATCTTGCTAACATCTGATAAGCATAAAATAAGTTAAGAGGAATTATTAATTATATAATTAATACAACTTTAATTAATTATTACAAGACTGTTATTTTTTTTTAATTTGTATTTTATTATTAATAACTACTACACAACTATTATAACTGCATCTAATTATTTAATTAATTATTGATGTATAATATCTGATTAAAGAAGAAGCAGAAGTAAGCCACATTTTTAGGTTAAGGATATTTCAAAGTCTGATTTGTACTTTGAACTTCAAATAAAAAAAATGTTGCATTTTAGGCAAAAGAGAAGACTCTAGAAGCTTTTTAATTTTTTTTAATCATCATTTTACACCAAGCAAGGCTGTACTGTCTCAAGTGTGCAGGGGGCTACAGTAAGAAAAAAGAAGAAAAATAAAATAACAGGATACAGGGGATGTTAAAGTAAGGATAACAAAAGGATAAAAAACAAAAAACGGATAAAGAATAAAAGGATAAAAAATAAAAGCAATTGACGTACTTAAACTTTTGGTGAGTTTAGCTATTGAGAAAGCCATAACCCATATTTCCAGATAATTAATAAAATATATCTATTTGTGCATATATATAAAAAAAAACGTTATTGTAAAATGCTCAGTATTATATGTTAAATTATCTATATTAGCAAAATTAATGACAGAGTCCTTATACAACAGCAAACATAAGACAATCACATCGTCTCTAAATCTAGGATGAACAATTAACTTTCCTAACTAATCTCATGACGTGCAATACTTGCCATATCTTCCACTCATACAACATCAAATATAATACAATTTTAACATTTTAATGGTAAAGATTAACCCTTGTCTTCCTTTTCTAATCACATAAAAAAACGCATCTCTTCTATTTCTGCTCATACAACATCAAACATAATACAATATTAACATCTTTATGTCTAGGATTAAGCATTGTATTTCCTACCAAATCACATAAAATATAACTTTTGTTTTCTCTTCTGCTCACACAACATCAAAAATAAGACAATCTTCTTATATTCATATCTAGTATAAACCCTCATATTTTGCCTAATCATATAACGTGTACTTCTTGCATTCTCTCCTATTTATACAACATCAAACATAATAACATTTTATATTCACCCCTATTGTTCCTACCCAATCACATAAAGTTCACTTCTTGCATTCTCTTCTGTTCAAAAATCATCATAGATAATACAATTTTATAGTTAGAAATAGCCCTTGTAATTCGTATATAATCACATAAAGTGAACTTTTAGCTTTTTATTTTGCTCATACAACCTCAAACATAATCCAATTTTATAGTTAAGGTTAATTCTTGTCTCGCCTATAAAATATAAAGTGCACTTTTTGCTTTCTCTTCTTCCGATAGAACATCAAATATAAGACAACTTTATAGTAAGCGTTAACACTCGTCTTTCCTATAAAATCATACAAAGTACACTTCTTGCATTTTCTTCTGCTCATACAACATCACACATAATACAATTTTATAGTTAGGACTGATGTTTGTCTATCCCATATATTCACATAACGTTCACTTCTCTCATTCTCGTCTGCTCATACAACATCAAACATAATACAATTTTATAGTTAGGATTAACGCTTGTCTATCCTATAAAATGTAAAGTGCACTTTTTGCTTTCTCTTCTTCTGATAGGACATCAAATATAAGACAATTTGATAGTGAGCATTAACATTCGTTTTACCTATAAAATCACATAAGGTGCACTTCTTGTATTCTCTTCTGCTCATACAACATCACACATAATACAATTTTATAGTTAGGATTGATGTTTGTCTATCCCATATATTCACATAACGTTCACTTCTCTCATTCTCGTCTGCTCATACAACATCAAACATAATACAATTTTATAGTTAGGATTAACGCTTGTCTATCCTATAAAATGTAAAGTGCACTTTTTGCTTTCTCTTCTTCTGATAGGACATCAAATATAAGACAATTTGATAGTGAGCATTAACATTCGTTTTACCTATAAAATCACATAAGGTGCACTTCTTGTATTCTCTTCTGCTCATACAACATCACACATAATACAATTTTATAGTTAGGATTGATGTTTGTCTATCCCATATATTCACATAACGTTCACTTCTCTCATTCTCGTCTGCTCATACAACATCAAACATAATACAATTTTATAGTTAGGATTAACGCTTGTCTATCCTATAAAATGTAAAGTGTTTGCTTTCTCTTCTTCTGATAGGACATCAAATATAAGACAATTTGATAGTGAGCATTCGTTTTACCTATAAAATCACATAAAGTGCACTTCTTGTATTCTCTTCTGCTCATACAACATCGCACATAATACAATTTTATAGTTAGGATTTACGCTTGTCTATCCTATATAATCACATAAAGTTCACTTCTCTCATGCTTTTCTGCTCATACAACATCAAACATAATATTCATAGTTAGGATTAACGCTTGTCTATCCTATATAATCACCTAAAGTGCACTTCCCTTATTCTCTTCTGCTCATACAAAATCAAACATAATACAATTTCATAGTTAGGGTTAACGCTTGTCTATTCTATATAATCACATAAAGTGCACTTCTTTCATTCTATTCTGATCTTAAAACATCAAACATAACACAATTTACAGTTATGATTAATGCTTGTCTATCTTAAATAATCACATAAAGTGCACTTCTCTCATTCTCTTCTACTCATACAACCTCAAACATAATACAATTTATAGTTAGGATTAACGCCTGTGTATCTTATATAATTAGATAAAGTGCACTTCGCACATTCTCCTCTGCTCATAAACATCAAATATAATACAATTTTATAGTTAGGATTAACGCTTGTCGATCTTATATAATCACATAAAATGCACTTCTCTCATTCTCTTCTGCTCAAACAACACCAAACATAATAATATTTATGGGTACGATTGACCCTTATTTTTCCTACCTAACTACATAAAACGAGCACTTCCCTCATTCTCTTCTGCTCTTAGAACACGAAACACAAATCAATTTTATAGTTAGGATCGACCCTTGCGTTTCCTATATAAACACATAAAGTGCACACTTTGCTTTCTCTTCTGCTCATACAACACCAATCAAAATACAATTTTACTGTTAGAATTTAACCCTTGTTAGGATTAATCCTTGTCTATACGATATAATCACATAAAGTGCACATTTTGCATTTTCTTCTACTCATGCAACATCAAGCATAATATAATTTTATAGTGGCAATTAAGCCTTATCTATCCTATATAATCACATAAAGTTCACTTTTCTCATTCTTTTCTGCTCATACAACACCAAACATAATAATACTTTATGACTAGGATTAATCCTTATTTTTTTATCTAATCACATATAATGTGCACTTCATGCATTTTTTCTGCTCACACAACATCAAAATTAATATAATTTTATCGTTAGTATTGACCCTTGTTTATCTTATGTAATCGCATAAAATGCACTTCTCTCATTCTCTTCTGTTCACTTCCCGACTGTGGAATTCTCTTCCAAACGATTGCTTCCCCGACGGCTACAATCTCCAGGAGTTTAAATGTAAGGTCAATAGACACCTCCTAACACACTAACCTGCTCCCATTCTATCAAAAACTCTTCCCATCTGCCCAACCCTCATCCTCGCTATCCTTACTCATCTGTCACCTTCCTCCTGACATTCCCTATGTCTAACCACTCCTTCTCTTTACCTTCCCCTATGTAGCCCCATGCGCAATAGTGGCAGTGGAATGCCTTGCTTGGGGTGAGATGATAAAAAAAAAATATAACATCAAGCATAATACAATTTTTTAGTTAAGATTAATCTTTTTTTATATATAATCACATAAAGTAAACTTCTTGAATTCTCTTCTGCTCATACAACAACAAACATAATACAATTTTATAGTTAGGATTAACGCTTGTCATTTCTGTAGAATTACATAAAGTGCGCTTCTTGCATTCTCTTCTGCTCGTGGAACATAACATCTATTCTAATGTTTTTTTTTCTCACACTTCCTGTTTGTGGAACTGAATTCCATTTGCTTGCTTCTCTGTAGCTAGAATCTTCAAAAGTTTAAATGCAACGTCAATTGTCTTCTTTCATTTATCTATCTTTTCTCTGACATCCCCTGTATCTTTTTTCTCTCACTGTAAACTTCTACCCACTAGCGGCATTTCACCTTTGCTTGGGGGTGAAATTATTATAAAAAAATTATAATGTAATTTTAACATCTTCATGTTGAGTATTTACACTTATCTTTCCTACGTATTCATAAGAAAGTGCACTTCTTGTCTTCTTTTCTGCTCTTACAACATTAAACATAATACAGTTTTATAGTTAGGATATAATACTATCTCAACCTCTTCAAGTTTAGGTTTAACCATTTTAATTAGCATAATGTAGTAAATGAAACTGTCTAAAGTTCATTTCTTTTTGCTTGCTTTGTTTAATACAAAGTATGCGGCCTGCAGGGCCGTGCTTAGAGCCCCCGCACACCCCGCAATTGCGGGTTGGGAGTGGTTGCAAGTTTTCTCGGGGCCTTGCGGCCCCTGGAAACCGCAAGGCTCCTTGGCCTCGCAGATCTAATGTAATGAAAAAAAAATTAACAAAATTATTATTAGGATTAACTGGAAAATTGTTATCATACTTGTATGTTGAAATAGACATTTATCAACCGGTCTTTCTCTCTCTCTCTCTCTCTCTCTCTCTCTCTCTCTCTTTATATATATATATATATATATATATATATATATATATATATATATAACTGTATCTCTCTCTCTCTATATATATATAATCTTTGATATAAGTCTTCCGGGGAAGGGGCCGCAAATCATTTGTAATGAAAAAAAAAATGGACTTGAGAGAGAAATAGATAAAAGATATCTGTTTCAACATACATAAAAAGTAGCAAAAAGTTTTTTTCATGGTGACGGAATATCTGCATTCCGAGAGTATTTTATTTTGTTTAAATTTATTGCGGGTTCAATATTTTGCATTCTGCCTGTAGAGGGGCCACAGGCGCTTTCTGGGGGTGGCGAAGTTGCTGAACACGGCACTGGTGGCGTTTTTACCATTTAACAGACTGTTACTGGTGGGTGTTGACTGCAATGCACTTCATCACATAAATACAGCATACCTTAAAACTATGTTTTTGCCATATATATAATATGCACCTGATAAGTGCGTAGGGCATGAAACTCTGAGTTTTGCTATAGTTGTATGATCATGTGCATATTCAGTTATATATATATATATATATATATATATATATATATATATATATATATATAAACAAGACAGTTGCCACTTCCGCAATTTATGCATCGGTCTTCAGCAATGAATTGAGTTCGTCTGTATACCCCATTTATATTCAACAGACTAAAATTTCCCTACTCTGATTCCGTACATTTATGGCTTAGGAGTTAGTGTGTAGTGGGTATCTTATCTATTCCTTTTCCCGTTAGTAGTGGGAGTCCGTCCTAGTGAAGGGTAGTTGTATACCGTTGCAGGTTAACGGAATTTGTCCTTGTGGTAGATAGCCCACTATAAGTCATAAAATGATTATAAAATCAAGAAAGGCAATTTGAGTATAAAATAACATTCTATACACATATCAATTAATGTTTTTACAATTAAAATAATACTTGAATATAAGTCCAACGAAGGTTAAAATGTTCATGACAAATATAAGGCTGAAAAAGATAATTAGTGCTTAGGAATGTGAGGAGCGGCGGTATGTGAGGAATGTCTTTGAAGTAGTCGCTCCTTAGATCAGTAAGTACTTTTGAGACAGGGGAGAAGGAAAGAGGTAAGCGTAGCAACCGCTCGACTTAAGTCAAGGGAATATTAATTACACTCTTCTCCTTGGTCTCTGCTTGGTCTGTCTGCTGGGTGCTTTTTGACTCGGCTTTTTATATCTGCTTTTTGGATCAAAACAGCTTGTTTTGGGATTTCACACTTGTATTTGATTCTGGGCTTTCCATTGGCTGGTAACTAAAATTCGCGTAGGCTCGCGAAATGGAAATTTGATATTTGATTAATTTTTACTTTTCAACCGGAACATCTGCGCGAATACACCTGCGCAGAGACGACTTTTGTTCATTTGCTTTCTGGTCGTTATAGAGCAAACATCCGGTCCATCACTTTTGCTCGGTATCACCACAAGTGACTCCGACTGACACCAGACTCGTATATGGATGACGAGTATATATATATATATATATATATATATATATATATATATATATATATATATATATCATATGAAATTCAATATTTTACATATTTGGGGAATAGCCGTTTCTACAATTTCTTAGTACCTGCTATGACTTGATGAGAGACGGTTGCTACTTTGCCCAAGATATGCTACATATCAATGACTATCTACTGAGACAGGTGGAGAAAACTATTGAGGTGTTCAGTTACACATTGTCCCTAAGACTACACCTTGTCACAGGACTTATGATCAGGCTGGAAATCATGAACACACACACACACACACACACACACACACACACACACACACACACACACACACACACACATATATACATATATATATATATATATATATATATATATATATATATATATATAGATAGATAGATAGATAGATGATTTGTTAATCTTTCTCTATAACTTTCCCTTTCTCTTTCTCTGAGTAGATATGCATGTGTCTGTGTGTATATAATAAATGTCAAAAAGCACACAAGAACTTCAATATAAATCACAATATCAAAAACATTTTGCTATTAGAGAGGTACTATATATAAAATATTTAGCATCTACTATAAACCTTATATTAATACTGTAAATGGTGTATTATGAGTTTCAAAAAATAAAAAAATGCTCCTACAATTTCTAGTACCACTCATTAAGTGAGTGCTTGGAATGAACACTTTCTTTTAAAAAGAAAACGAAAGAATTTCCTATGTATCAGTCAAAAAATGAGGAAAAAGTAAAAATAGCAGAGACATAAACTCTCTTAAAAATGTCTATAGAAGTAGGCGAAAGTGATTGGAATGATAAAAATTATGGACAATTTAGCATTCCTTATTTCCAACAAAATGGAAAAATGTTAGGATGCGAGAAAAACTTTATAAAACAATTAATCAAATCTCCCTGTTGACTGTATTCAATGAAAGATGTTTTGAAAAAAAGGTGATGTTATATATACATATATATACACTACCGGCCATAATTATTAAGCCACTCCAGTTTTTAAAAAAAGATGATGTATTTCATACTATTTTTAGTATTTATTGCCAAGTGGATAATTTTAAATAAAAACAGAAGGGTTCTTTTGTTATTATTACTATGCAAAATTTTACAAGGCAGCCAGGAAGTCTTTGCTTCAGTCAACAAATAAGAAGAAGAGACTAGCATGGGGAAGAGAGCACAAAAACTGGACACCAGAACAGTTCATTTGATGCACATGTTATTGTACAGTATTAACAAAGAACAATTAGCATTGAAAATGCATTTAAAAAGTTATTCATTTTGGCAAAATTTGATAGAAAAATGTTATTATTTCAACAGTAAATCAAAAGTTTGCTATTTTAATAAATTCATTTTATATTACATGAAAACTAATTCAATCCAAATATTTATAAAATCATATTTTTTTGTTTAAATGTTGTTAGAACTTTCTCATTTGAAAATACATTTTAAATTTTATTTTAGTTATTTATTTTTCCCTTTTTTATTCTTTTCTTTTTATTAAATGAAAACCCAACAAAGGGACCATACACTGGTATATTCTGATTTGTAATTATAACTGCATGTGGATGTGCTTATATACATTTATGTGTATATATATATATATATATATATATATATATATATATATATATATATTAGGGTAGGTCGATGTTACCCTTTTTTCAAAAATCAAGTCTAGGTAGTTAGAATTTAATGAGATAAAATCTAACACTAACTTTTAGACTCGTAGCTTTAAACCCCTTTTTGAGGAAATTCAATAAAAAATCGGCATAGAAAATGCCTTTAAAATCCATTCATTTTGGCAATGTTTGAGAGAAATATGTTATTATTTCTACAGTAAATCAAAATAGTTTGCTATTTTAATAAATAAATTTTATATTACATGAAAACTAATTCAATCCAATTATTTATATAATCATATCAAAATTTTTAGTGAAACAAAAACATGGAAGATCGTAGATGATGATATAAGGTTTCTGCAAGAATGTGTCTCTTTTGTATTCTATTTGTAGACAACATAAGAAGCTTCAGGTTTTAATTTCACTGCTTTTTCAAAACTCTGAGAATGTGTAGGAAAATAATGCAACTCTGCTCTTGTGTTATTTATAAAAGATGCTTGAATTTCATATTCTGAAAATTTTTGCAGGTTGACAAATTCTTTTTTCAGATAGATTAATTCTGAACAATATTATCAATAGAACCATTGATTTTCATAAATTCTACTTGTGGCAAATCATGATAGTCCCTTTCACAGAATTTACCTTGTGGGCCTGTAAAAGTAGTCAGGCTTTTTGTTTTAAACATATTAAATCACAGCTCTGAATGGTAACTCATTCTGATGTAATGAACAGCCAATTGTATGTAATTTTCAATGGAGCTTCTTCTCCAGAGCAGTTACAAGGCCCGCCTTACATTTAATATTTGTATTTGTGTTGTCCAGAAGAGCAGCCTTAAGGCTACCTATACTATCAAATTCTTCCAAAACACTAAAAGTTTCTTCTGTTAGAATAACACCAATGGTACCTGTAGTTGGGACTACTCCATGAATCAGGTATTCTCCTGTTTCAGTTCTTGTCTCTTGAGTAAATGTTAAAAGGTATTTCTGGCCATTTCATATTTTAATATAATATCACCATGTTCCCTTACAACTTCTTTATACAACTGTTGGATTACAGATTCTAATGATAATCACAGACGGTGAGATGCGGGAATTACTGCCTCCTGGTGATAATTACAGGTAGTGTGAAATTTGAAAGAATCGCTCTCTTTCTTGGTGACTTTTCATAGCGAAAAGACCTATTCTTTTCGCTCCTGCAAAATGTGAGGAATCAATTGCAGACACTGAAGGTTGCGTTGAAGTTTCCTAATTTCATTTCTCTTCTTTTCTTTTGTAAAATGTCTTGTCAATATATTTGTTAATATTTCTTTGTTTAAATTCTATATCTCATTTTTCTTTAGGACTTACACGAGTCCACCAAAAATTGTTAATGGTTGAAATGTACCGTAAACTTATAAAATCCCATTAAATGTGCAAAGAGAAGAGTAAATATCTCTCGTCTAGGTGGGGCTCTGGCCTTCCGGCTGGCTCTAAAATAACCAATTAAAACCGAATAAGACCAGTTTAAGAACAGTTTAGACCGGTTTCGAACATATCCAGTGCGGTGGATAGGTAATGTTTTGACCAGTACCTGGGCGTACGCGCTCAGGTTCCCCACATTGAAAAAAGACCTTGTGTCACATCTCTCTCAAGTGGGAGAGAAAAGTAAATGTCTCTCAGCTAGGGAGGCAAGGAGCCTCACTGCATCGCGACTTTGACGCGCCCAGTCAAGTCGAGTGAGCTTCCAGCGGCTTCCAGCTAACTCCTGCAGTCTCCAGCGGCACCCAGCTCACTCCTGCGGCTTCCAGCTCACTCCTGCAGTTTCCAGCAGCATCCTGCTCACTCCTGCAGTCTCCAGCGGCACCCAGCTCACTCCTGCATGTTCCAGCGGCATCCAGCTCACCCTTGCAGTTCTCAGCGGCACACAGCTCACTCCTGCATTTTCCAGCAGCATCCTGCTCACTCCTGCAGTCTCCAGCGGCACCCAGCTCACTCCTGCAATCTTCAGCGGCATCCAGCTCACCCCTGCAATCTTCAGCGGCATCCAGCTCACCCCTGCAGTTTCCGGCGCCCTCCAGCTCATTTCCGCAGCTTCCAGCGACTCCGGCAGCCACCAGCTACCTACTGCGGCGTGTCACTGACGTCCCGCTACCGGTTCCAGTGCTCACTGACGTCCAACATCCTGTTCCAGTACCCACCAACGTCCAGCGACTGGTTCCAGCACCTGCCGACGTCCGGATCCCGCTCCAGATACACGACCTCCATCGCCTTACCATTCACTGTTAGCTTAAAAAAACAATAAAGACCCGATTTGCATCGTCTCTAACAGACCATCTGCGTTTGTCATCCTTCTTTGCTATTGCCGTCTCCTTTCTTTGCTTTTGTGTCTACTTTCTTAGTTGCACCGTCAATTGGAACTCACACCTCTCGGCCCTACTCTGCAACACATGCTTCTTGGTGGACCATCATTGTTAATCTCCAAAACTCTCAAAGTTTTTTTCAATCTGCCAAAAAATTAAATCCCTTTGAAAAAGAATTAAAGGCAAAAAAAAAAAAAGCTTCTATCTGTATTAGAAGTCCTTATACGGAAAAATTCAGCTTATTTATTGAATGACCCTCGTAGAAGTCCTTGTACCGAAAAATTCACCTTGTTTATTGAATGACTCTGTAGCGAACTTATGGTTGTAATTTAATGTTTAGTAAGGGTTTTAAGGCTGTGTGCGTGTTCTTAGCCAAGTTCACAACTATTTTATATATTTGATCACAAGAAACGACAATTCAGACAAAATGTAGAAATGATAAACTCAAACAACTGGTTGAGCAAACAAATGTAACATGAATAATTTTTATTATAAACAAAGAAACATTTAAAAAGTTCAAGAAATACAATTAAATTCCACATATGAAGATAGACCTGCGATGTCCAAATGACGAGTAATGTTAAGATGAGTTTTAACATGAAAGTCAAGAATGAAATGTCGTAAACGTTTGTTTGATTGACGAAAGTTCGATTCGTTACAAAAATACAACCGAAGTGCGGTGAGGCGAATGTTCGTAGATTTGCACGTAATGTAGTTTGTAGAAACAGAAATGAGATTTACGTACCTTGCCGAAAATATTTGAAGTTGACGAAATATCTTAATCTTTTAATTATAGAATATTCAGTATTCATGTTGCTTGTTACATAAGGTAATCAGTATTAGTATGAATATAAGTCTGAATAAAACTTCACGGAGATTAAAATATCGGTGGTCAAGAAATAGTCGAAGAATATTTTTAAAGCAAGTAGAAGAAGTTCTTGACGGTAGAGAGGAAGGTCTTTCAGTATGTGAAGAATGAAGTGAGTAACCCGGAATCCATTAGCACTTCGAAAGATTGCGCGCGAAGGTAAAGTGCGGCTGGTTGAGGGTGTTGAAAAGGACCAGTGTGGATTCGGCTAGCACTAGGGGAAACTAAAATTTGATTCGAAAGTGTGGCTTTTATATGTTTTGGAAGTTAAAGATCGGCTCGTTGAATTTTGGTGCCAAAACTGTGACTTAGCCAATGGGATTGCTTGCATAGCAACCATAAGCACTGATTGGCTAATTCCCAGTATTGGAATGATCCAAATCTGCCGACCTGTAACCAGGGTGTGGATAGCTTAGTCTATCCCAACAACTCTCGTAGAAGTCCTTATATCGAAAAAATTCACCTTATTTATTGAATGACTCTCGTAGAAGTCCTTATACCGAAAAATTCACCTTATTTATTGAATGACTCTCGTAGAAGTCCTTATACCGAAAAATTCACCTTATTTATTGAATGACCCCCGTAGAAGAAAGAAAGAAAAATAAACTAAAAAAGTTTTTAATTTTAATTGATCTTAACAAAACTTGCGATTTGAATACATCGATATTGGCTTTTTTAACTGCACGTAAATAATTTATTGAAAGTAAATTTATAAAGCATGTTATTTTAGGTACATTCACTATTTCGCAGGAAAAACGGCATAGCGTAATGAAAAAGGCTACAAACTTAACGAAAATAAAGTTTTATCGTCAAAATGTTCATGTTATTATTAAAATGAAAAACCAAAGTATTTTTAAATATCTTTTTAAATTGTTTTAATCCTTTCTAACACGTTCGAAATTTTGGTTAAAATCTTGTTTTGTTTACGTCATCGCCTTCTCTAACTTGTAACATTTCTTATAACAATTATGTGTACTATTTAAAATTTTATATGTTTAGTTTTTTTATTATTTTAAATAAATATTAAATTACAGTTTTAAATTGATTTACATTCACTTTTTTTTATTTTGTCAGCATGGAATAATCCAGGCCTGGTTATATATTTCAGAACAATCTCCCAGATATGAATTAATTTGATTTTAATTCCCTTTCCTCAAATAGAATCGCAATTTAAACTTAAAATATTTTGTATGGAGGTCTATGATGTCATTCCCTAACTATCTAGATCTGTCCAAGAGCCTGGTTTAGAAACCGACCTACTCTTTTATATACGTACAATGAATTCCTGCACATATTTGGTCTTATTTTAAAATAGGTACTTCTACTAATTCGCTGAAAAAAAATAAAAATAAAAAAATAAAAAAACAGCATAGCATGAAGAAAAAAGGCACCAAACTTAAAAAAGACCTTTTTTTTCCATCAAAATGTTTATGTTATTACTAAGAGGAAAGATCAAAGTATTTTTTTAAATTAAAAAATACTTTGATATTTTTTAATCCTTTTTAACATGTTCTAAATTTTGGTAAAAATCTTGGGCCGGTGGGCAGGATCAAAAGTAATATCTGTTCTCAGACTCTCACTTTCTGGTCGCCAGCCGCTCGGAAGCAGTGGCCAGCTTTGTACACAGTTATTGCGTAAGCTGGGTAATTTTTGACCAGTTGCCTGAGCGTACGCGCTCAGGTACGTCGCGTTAAAAACCGATCTTGTGTCACAACTCGCTCCAGTGGGAGAGTAGGGTAAATCCCTACCATCTTTGAGAAGACATGACCAGCTAAGACAAGCTTTGTATCCAGTTATCGCGTAAAATCATATAATGGTCGGATTTTGGTGAAACTTTCAGGACTTATTCATAAATGATTGGAATTATTTTTGAAATCATTATTTCTATAAAATCTTAGTAAAAACATTTTTTTTTTTACATATGTAACCCCTCCCCTCCAATAAATTTCCTGAAATTTTTGGAAATTGACGACCGTTCCGGAAATTTGTTTTATTAGTTAAATGCAGGACTCTTTGGGGGAATGTATATCACCTTTTTTTTCTAACAGTTGCTCCTTTTCAGAAAATCTGCTCCGAATAGTGAAAACAGAAATGCAATAAAATTATGCCATATTTTATTTGAATAAAGTTTTAATTGCTTTTATATGCAATAGATAATAAGTATATCATAATCTGAAGAGAAAAAAATAATGAGTGATGAATTTTTATAAGAATTGTTTTCATTTTTATTTTTTAATTAATAGTTTATAAAGTCTCGAAAATCTTTAAAATTTTTTTCTAATTATCGTTCCAATGAGGTTTAGCAACAATAAATCTACACTTTAAACAAAACGTTCACGGCTTCGCGCACTTTTTCATATTTACCAATTTTTTTCTCTTTTGAACAACTACTATTTATGTTTTTAATATACTAGCAGTATAGCCCGGCGTTGCTCGGGTGTAATGAAAGCTTTAAAACTAATCCATGGTCCTGGAGTTCAGACTCTTTCGACGATGGCACGAAAGACTAAAAAAAAAAAGCAATGTTTCCAGTTAAAGCGAAACCGTAGACTGAAAGAAAAATGAATGGATGTAAGTCAAATTTTGATTTCCTGGTATCGATATCAAATAAGTTTTTTCGTCGTAAACTGAATTTTGAAGGCTAAATAAGTCCTCTGAGTAAATGGTATCATGGCTGAGACTAAGAACTACAATTATACCTACTTAGAGCCAAACCCGAAGCAAAAACTAAAATAAAAAGGCTGAAAAAATACAGACATACAGGCAGATAAACAGACTCACACACAAACATCTTGCTTTTTATATATATATTATCGATTTTCTGCATTATGAGTGTATCAAATTTGATTCAAATCGGACCACTCCTTTTATAACCCGATTTTTTCGATTATCGATTTTCGATATTTATCAGGGGTACCTCGACACAAAACCTAGCTAAGAACACTCGCAGACGCTTATAGTACGACTGTGTAAATTTTCAAGAAAATCGGTTCAGCCGTTTTGGAGTCTATAGGTAACGGATACACACTCACACAGACACAGACACACAGACAGACAAAGTTCCATTTATAAATAAGTTTAGATTTATTTAACAGACAGACTAATGAAAAAAGTGAAAATAATGATATACTGTATTTTCATGTTTAGAAGGTGTACTGTTTGTTTTTCATTATTAAAATAACCTGAAAATTACGCGTGCGTCTTCCAAGACGAATGTATCTGTTACCATCATGGTTACCACCATGACATAGATAGTAGTGAGGGTCATTTATTGTACATGACTGACAGTAGTGATGATTCTGAAGATGATAGTTTAGAGCTTTTACAAAAATCAAGCAATGTTTGGAATTTGAGGAGGAATAAAAATTCTTTGCTTGTTTTATATTTTACATGCATATTTTTTAAATTTTTAATTAATTTTCTGAAAATAAAACCACTTTTGGGCATTGAAAGATGAATAGTAAATTTACTAACCATGAACTGTATATCATTGTCAAACATAGAAAATCGGACGAGTGATTAATGTAAACAATACGTGGCGCTGTGCGTTGTGGTGTAGTGGATAACGACTCAGAACGACAAATCGGGGAGCCGGGTTCGAATTCCAGTTTAATTCCTTGCATTCACTTACGCGCAAATACCCTTGGGAAAGGTATTAATCCGTCACTTTCCTCCAGTTATGGGTTAAATAACAGAACAGATTGGGTTTTATAGCCTTGGCTGGTAACTAATCTACCGTAGAAAACAATGGCAACGCCAGTATGTGAGGGATGTATAGTGAATGTGTTCTTGTATGAGAATTACTTTTTTTTTCTTAGAAATTTCTTTCTCAGCCGCAACGTCTTGTTAGCCGGAAAATACTGTAATCAAGATGTTGACATTCCATACTGCCAAAAGCAAAAGGTTCAGAAGGAAGGTCTCGTCAGTACTAGAAAGAGAGATAACAGCTTGTCAACTTGAAATGGTTAATTTAACAGCTTAATGATCTATCATTTTCGTTTATATCGAAGTGATTGACCCATAGACCTTCTAACCTCTAATTAACTGCCCTGACCAGGCAGCTCTTACACTCGTGAAAAGCCATCAATAGCCTCATCATAAATAGAATCAATTTATTATATTTATCTACGCCAAGTCAAGTAAGTAAATAAACGGTATGTAAGCCGGGAGGACTTTGTGGAATTTTTTGCCCCGTGACCTGCTGCTGAGAAATGTCAGCATATTGAAAATACTTTGTTTTTGTATTTTTTTTTTATTGGCTTTGTTTTGTTAACTATACTTTCCATCAATTGATAAACCACTGATCGACAATAAGTCCTCAGTGTCGGATCGCCATCTTTGCAACTGTTTCCTCTCGCCCCCTGTCTCATGTCTGAGACCTGGAGCAATTTAATCGGTAATTAGTTGATTAACTTAAATCCGCAAAAGGTTAACGGATCATCACAGATAGACATTTGGATCGGCGAGACGTTGGGGGAATATCCAGCGAGATCTGTCCTCTTGCTATGGCGTAGGACAAATAAATGCATTCGTTAGTTTTAAAAGCTCCTATGTTTGTCTACTAGGGGTTAGATTGATTTTTTATCATATAGGCATCTGTCGCCTTATCTTTCCGTCCAATATACTAATTTAATGAGTTTGATTCTCACTAGGTATCTCATTACCGTGGCCTTGTGTAAGACACGGTCAGTATCTATAAGTAATAATTTATATGTATGCACTCTTATTCGACGAATCAATAAACGTTTAATAAAAATGACCGACTCCAGAGTCTCGCATAAAGCCCCAAGACAGGGTTAGATGTTCTTACGAATTTATTGATTTATTAACAGATCTAAAGTTTATACTGGATGTACGTTGTTGTGCAATGGATATCGACTCGGAACGACAAATCAGGGAGCCGAGTTCTAATTTCCGTTGGATTCCTTGCATTCACTTACGTACAAATACCCCTGGGAAAGGTATCAATCCGTCTCTTCCCTCCAGCTATGATTTAAATAATAGGGCAGATTGGGTTCCACAGCCTTGGCTGACAATAAACGACCTTACAACTTTCAGGTAGCAAGCAATCTGTAAACCAGAATGCTTTTATTTCAATGCAAAAATGATATCATGTTTGTTGTTTGTCCTCATTTATTTTTTTTTCTAATCGGTATCACCCCATGCAAGGTAGTAAAGTCACTAAGACACAAGGGGGTTACAGGGTATCGAAGAATTAGGAAAAGAATCATTAATAATGAGCGGGAAGAGAAAAGAGGAATCAGGAGGACAATAGATAGCGATTGAAATTGCATTTATATCTTTTCAGATTAAACTTGACTGGAAAGCATGGAGCTGGAAGGGAGTTCCACAAGCGAGAACTGCGAGGAAAGAAACTGTTAGCGTAGAACTTACGGCTAAATCTAGCCAGCTTAACTGTAAACTGATGAGACCTCAATGCCAGTCTAGTACTGCGCTTAAATTCATGAAGTCTAGCTACAAGCACGAAGAGCCCATCCAAATAATTACCATGCAAATATTCATAAAAAGGCACAGAGAGGTAACCGTATCTCTTGCACTTTGTTTTGGGAGAATTTTATTAAGAATACTTATTTATCTATCTGTCTATATATTTTTGATCGTCATCACCCCATGAAAGTTAGTAAAGCCACTAAGACACAAGGGGTTACAGGGTGTCAAAGAATGAGGAAAAGAAGCATTAATAATGAGCAGGAAGAATAATCAGGTGGATAGAAGATAGCGATTGAAGTTGCATTTGAATTTTTGAAGATTAAAGTTGACTGGAATACATGGAGCTGGAAGGGAGTTCCACAAGAAAAGAAAAAAAGAAACTTTTAGCACAGAACTAGCCAGCTAACTATAAACTGATGAGTTCTCAACGCTAGTCTAGCACTACGGTTAAATAAAAACCGTTGAGGTGGAACAAGGAAGGTCTCATCCGAACAATTGCCATGCAAGTGTTTATAGAAACGACACAGAGAGGCAAACGTACGACGGTTGGAAAATGACTTATACCGAACCACCAGATGAGATGAAAAATGATAATCAGAACTAATTAGAAAAATAGTTAGAGCTATTAAAAGACGTGTCTTGAAAACACACACACACACACACACACACACACACACACACACACACACACACACACACAAAACAAGCCTGTGACACACTAGAGTCCCTTAAGAACGGGAAAACATTTAAATATTTAGAAGCAATCAAAATATTTTTCCATTTTTTTTATGAGTAAAGCTGACTTGAATTTGACACTCACAAGAATGTAATGTAATGATAATTGCACCTAATTAACTTCCAGTAAAATTAGCATTTTATATGAATTCTACTTTCTTTGAGTGAAGACCCCTATAGCATAGGATCTGGGTGGGTGGGTGCTCCAGGCGACTGCACTGACGGTCCCATTCTAGCAGTACACGGCCTCTTTAAATAATAATAAAAAAAAAGCGATCACAAATTTTGAAAACCATTTACATCAAATAAATGCAACTTGAAATAAAATGTATTTCAGTCTAGGCGCGTAGATCCTAATGCGGATGTGCGTGGTGCTGTGGATATCGGCTCGGAACGAGAAATCGGAGAGTCCAGTTCTAATTCCAGTTAAATTCGTTGTATTCACCAAATACCTTTAGGAAAAGTACTAATCCGTCACCCAGTCAGTCATGTCTCTTTTGAGACATGATCGCCCAAGCGTGTATCACAGATGGCGTTTGTTGACTGATATGCTAAAATGATTACTTTTACCACGTGATACTAACCTTATTCCAGTAGTAAGCGGAGAAACTGTTGTAGGGAATTACCTACACACTAATATTTTGGAGCGGATCGGAGGTAATTAATTTTATTAATTATTAACTATAACTAGAAAATCTTCTAATTGCTATTATAGATCATAAGAGAACATACTAAGAGAAATTTTCTTTATTCTCCGAATATGAGCAAAGGAAAACGGAGGTGATTAATTTTATTAATTAATTATTAACTATAACTGGAAAAATCTTCTAATTACTATTATAAGTCAGGGGAGAGCGCACTAAAAGACATTTATCTTTATTCTCCGAATAGGAGCGAAGGAAAAGAAAGCAAAAACGAAAGATAATAAATGGTATTTCTCTGTTGTTATTTTAAACCAGAGAAAAAAGAAGAAGAAAGAAAAGACTTAGATTTGTTTCAATGCCGCAACAATAGATGTCGATTGCAGCCCACCCAAGAAAGCTAACAATTGTCATTCTAAACCTAAAAGAAAGAGATAAATTCAATTGTTGTTTTTTCGCCGGGCATTTGTAAAAGCCGAAAAAGAAATTTCACTTTTAAGAGACCTTTTTACTTGACACCTGGGTAAGACCATAACTAAAATATTTTTCGCTTGAAAATATCGGTGACTCAGAAATGGGTATTAAAAACACAGGTGCGGAGAAATTCTTATTTAAAGTAACAATGTCACTAGACCCTTCTTGTCAACTTGCTTTGGGCGAAGCCAGTTCAAAAAGGTTAATAGCGATTGTTTAAGAAAAAAATCCCCGAAATTGTTTCGTGAGAAAGAAAATTTTGAGAGAGAAAATTCGGTTAAGTCCAGCCCAGAAAAGAGGTATGGGAAGATGACGTCATAAGACGGAGAGGAATTCCATTGGTCCTGTAAACAAGCGCCGAAAGGGGGAGACGATTAACAGTTGACGTCATGGAAAGCAGATTAATCCCATTGGGTAAACAAGAGGCAACAACGAGTAGCAGCTAACCTCGGCATTCTATTGGTCGCTGAGATGGGGAGGTTAGACACCCAGCGACCGTCGGCCCCACACCATGGCATGGGCATAAATACAGGGTCCCGAGGGACCAAAATCAGAAAGTTCCGGAGTTGAGTTTCCGTTGAAGTTGAAGAGTTCCAGCGGCGGTTCGAGGCAGTTCACAGTTACCGGTCTAGAGATGTAACGACGGAGATAGGCGCCGTGTTGTTGGGTGCCAACCACAGAAGCCTGATACAGGCCAACCAGAGTTAAAGACAGACCAGAAGAGAATTTGCAGACAAAGTTTTTGAGATCGACAACTGAATGCAGTTTTCAGTTGCAGTTGAAGTAGTTGCAGCTCGAGTAGCAGAGAGTTCGAGTTTCTGGTCCAGAGACGCAATGACCAAAGACAGTTCCCTGCTGAAGAAGTAAAGAGACAGAGAGATGATGGCCATGCCGTTGGGTGCCGACCGTAGTGAAGCATGTCGCCAATCAACCAATCAGTTAAGAGACAGACACGAAGAGACTTTGCAGACAAAGATTGAAATTGCCAAATGAAGAGAGTAACCCAGTACTTCGGCAATTTTCGTGACATTCCGGAAAATAAGAGTCAAGTTGACTAGACTTATAACGAACTTAGAACTTTGTTCGGAGCAGCGAGCAGCGGCCAGCCAGATTTCTTGTTATTGCTTAGACGAATAATTCGATTTGCTTAAGAAACTTCCGTTCTGCTACCAGTTTGATTGGGAATTATCCAAGAGACTATTGTGTATATTCTGTATATAAAGACGTTATTTTACAACACTTCAGACGTCGGTCCACTTATTTTTCTTGGTGCTATTTTTTTTCTTTTATTACTCAATTGTGTGCACGATTTCCGGTTTGGTTTAGTTCGGCAGAGAGACAGCTAATGGAGAACTCACGTGACTACCTTGTGATTAATCAACACAACGTGGGACAAGGGAGATCACCGTGACAGAGTCAATCTACGACCAGATATCTGAATCAAAACCAACAGCTACCGACCGGGTAGGGGCAAACTAATATGAACTCTACCGGACTACATAAATACCGTGAGTTATCTACTCTCGGGGGTAGTAGTAAGTAGCAGCAGATACGATACTCATCTGTTAGTACGCCGTTCCGGCGCTAAGTACTATTATAATCTATTTCCTCTATACACTGTTTCTCTATTGTAATATAATATTGTTTCCAACCATATACCGTGCTCGAGTCTTTCTTGTGACCTTTTCTCAGGCCACATCAATTGGCGACGAAGAAATTCTTACTACCTAGGACCCTCAACAAATCATCATCCACATCAATTAGCGACGAAGAATTCATACTTACCTAGGACCTGCAACAATTCTTCACTAAAATTGTCGACAAGAATTTCAAAGCCACAAATCTTAATAATTGCCTACAAAGAACTCGACTGACAAGTTGTTCAAGCCTACATGGAACCTTAACTGCGGTAGTAACAAACCGTCCTATAACTGAAACGAAACAAACATTTTACCACGAAAATATCGACAGCAAATCCTACAGCATTCAAGGAGAAAATTATTATCTAACATTGGTAAATAATTAATAAACTGTCTGTAAACTGTGCCCCAAAACATACTGTAAGTAGATTTTCTTCTAGCTAATAATTTCTTTTTTCTTCCCCTCAGAGAGAAAAAAAAAACTAAATTGTTGTTCTAGTTCTGTTACGTAGTCTAAAACTGTAATTCGTTTAATAGTTGCAGTAACCAGCGGAAAAATAAGGATGTTCTCCCCACTCAGGGAGGAAAAAAAATCCATTTTATTTTCTTCTCGTTGAGAAGAAAAGTTAAAAGTAGTAAGAATTGTTTCTTTCTCGTTCTAAGTAAAAGTCCATAATGAAGGATTTTAAAGCCATCATCGTCCTGATGATGAACGCTCAACTGGACCAGCAACAGTAACAGAGGAACGTCTGATAGGACAACAAGAAAAGCAACAAAAAGAACAACAGCAACTCTTGTTAGAGATATTAAAAAAAATGAAGACAGACATGTCGAAACATTGCAGAAAAATCAAGACAGACACAGGGAAACACTGCAAAAAAGTGAAGACAGATATCGAGAAACACTTCAAGCAAACAAAAACAGACAAAAACGAGTTGAGGAATTGCTTCTCGAAGCTCGGAACAACAACCCCCACTCCACCACCGAAAACAATGCGGCATTCTCACATAGTACCATCTGGAGTACAATAAAAAATTTTTCACATATGTACCGGAAGAAGATAAGATATTTGACGCATACTTTAGAAGATACAAAGATCTCTTCAAGGTCGACTGTGAAAGTTGGCCTGATTAAAAAAGGTCAGGTTACTTCTGCGAAAGCTTGGTACTACCAAACACGGTAAATTTGTGGATTACATTCTAAGAAAACCACGGAACTAGAATTTACAGAAGCCGTAAGATTGTTATGAGAACTTTTAGCCTTTTTCATAAGGGATGGAAATGCTTTAATTTGACAAAGCAAGACGACCAAGACTACTTTCGCAACAATCGTAAACAAACACTGCAACGATTTCAGGCTGGCGGATCTGACGACAGACGATTTCAAATGCCTTATTTTCGCCCAGGGTTTAGTATCAACAAAAAGCGCCGAAATTAGGCGTAGGGTACTCGAAAAGTTAGAGAGTGAACCAAATTTAACACTTCAGAAATTGGCAGAAGACTGTCAGAGAGTGATAAGCGTAAAGAACGACTCGAGAAATATAGAGGAATCGGGTATAGCTCACACCAACAAAGTAAAATATAACCAAAAATATTACGTCTCGAATAAAAAGAACGGAGACTACTCATAAAACGGAAAAATCACACGAAAATTTACAAAATGACCCCCTCAGTCCGTGCTATCGCTGCAAAATTTTGCCCCTTCCTAAATAAAAAATGTCAAAAGTGCGGCAAGGTTGGCTATAAAGACTCCTATTCTAAAAGTACAAAAACAGTCAAATATTAAGTCAGACACGCTAGGTCAAGCGAGAAACCAAATGGAAGCTTGCGAAAATACGTCACCTACAAGATATTGAATATGACGGTTAAATCCCAGTTAGATTCTGGATCAGACCTACCTATTATAAACCTACAGACTTGGAGGAGGCTAAACAAGCCAACGTTACAAAAAAGTAGTAAATCAGCCCGCACGGTGGTTGGAAGTAGGATTAATTTACATTAAACGGTATGACCAAAAAAGTAAATGCGTTCGTACTAAAAAAACTCTGAAAATTTATTTGGTACTGACTAATTAGACCACTTTAATTTGTGGGAACGCCCTATCAACACATTTTATCAAAGAATTGAGAATATTACATCAGAAGCCGAGGATCTTAAAGCGGAACTCAAACAGACCTTTCCTGAAGTCTTCTCGGCTGGCTTAGGCAAGTGTACTAAGATACAAGCAAAATTCGAAGTAAAGGAAAATATACAACCTATTTTTAAGAAAAAAAGTATACAATTTGCTGCACTGAACAAGATCGATGAGGAACTAGATAGACTAGTTAACACTGATATTCTATCTAAAATCGAATGGGCAGCTCCTACCGTACATGTTAAGAAGAAGTCGAATGAAATACGGGTTTGCGCAGATTTTTTCTACCGGGTTGAACGCAGCACTAAAAGACCACCACTACCCTCTACCTAAACCGGAGGAGGTATTCACTAAGCTCAATGACGGAAAGACGTTCTCTAAAATCGACTTAAATGACGCCTACCTCCAGATCCAAGTGAAAGAGGAGAGCTCAAGACTCCTGCGTATTAATACCCATAGAGGAATGTGCAAGTTCGACAGATTACCCTTAGGGATCAAGGTCGAGCTTGTGATTTTCTAGCAGGTCATGAATACCATTCTGGGCGGCCTTGACTTTACAATGGCGTATCTGGACGATATAATAATTACCAGTCAGTCCATAGAACAGCATAGGGAGCATGTACATAGGGTTTTTGAGAAAATTCGTGATTATGGGTTCAAAATTAAAGAATCTAAATGCGATTTTTGTTTAAACGAGATAAAATATCACGAACACATCCTCAACGAAAGCAGTAGACGTCCTGATCTCAAAAGGGCTACAGCAATCAAATACATGCCAGCCCCCAACAACATACAAGCTCTGCAAAGCTTTTTGAGATAATTACTACCAAGTCTTTATCAGAAATATGCATGATCTGCGAGCCCCACTGAACGAACTACTGAAGAAAGACAAAACCTGGGAATGGACACCCCAATGCCAGGCGGCGTTTGAAAAAATTAAAAACACACTTACATCTGATATCTTCTTAAACCATTACGACCCGAAACTGGACATTATCGTAGCAAGTGATGCCAGTTCATACGACGTTGGAGCCTGCATCTTACACCGAATGCCTGACGGCACACAAAAACCAATCGCACACGCTTCTAGGACATTGCTACCCGCGGAAAAGAAATACTCACAGATAGAAAAAGAGGCTCTAGCCATAATATTTGCAGTGACTAAGTTCCATAGGTATTTTCATGCTAGACCTTTCACTCTTCAGACGGACCACAAACCTCTAATCTCAACCTTTGGGTAAAAAAAGGGTTTACCGTGTCATACGGCAAACAGACTACTTAGATAGGGCACCATCTTGCTGAATTAGAATTTTAACTTGGTATACTTAACGTCGAAGCCAATTTGTCATGCAGACAGCCTATCAAGGCTGATAGCAAAAAAAAAAATAAAAATAAAAATAAAATAAAATAAACAAAAAAAAGCAAAAAAAACAAAAACAAAAAATAAACAAAAAAAAAAAGCAAAAAAAATAAACAAAAAATAAACAAAAAAAAACGACTCCTTCGACGACACAATAATCGCGGCACTTCGCACAAATTGCGAGATCAAAACAATGATCGCGAATACGATCAGAGAACTTACGGTAACGATAGCTGAAATAAAGAGGGAGGCAGTAAAAGACGATTTCATTCACGATATGAAAAACAATTTAGCTACTGAGAAAAACGCGTCAGGTGTGTTCTCGCTGTGCGCTGAAATATTG
>JBBBDQ010000632.1:3372500-3417500 GCA_037127315.1 Ascarosepion bandense
AAGAGGCACAGGGAATCCACGTCACGCCGATGAGAGAGTGACTGCAGGCCAAGTCGGTATCGATCACGATCTCCGTTGTATTTTGTCAAGAACCCCGAGGAAAATAGCAGGGGCACCCGACCAGATGTGGCAGCAGTATTCAAAACACGGGCGGATGGTAGATTTATATATGTGCAGGATGGATTCAGGCAGAAAGAACTTCCGGGCCCTGCACAGAGAGCCGACTTTCATAGCAGCGGATTTAGCAATGGATTCGACGAAGTCATTCCACTTGAGGTCCGCTGAGAGTGTCAGGCCAAGCAGGCGTAGTGTTTTACTGTTAGGGAGGCAAGCCTGTTCCATGCTAATGGGAGGGAGGTGCCGTTGTCTATTGTGGTTCATTGATAGCAGCTTTGTTTTGGAAGAATTGAAATTTACGAGCCATTTCTTACCCCAGTCCACCACGGATTGGAGGTCCTTTTCAAGCTCGGCAGTGTGGTTCGCCTTGTCGCCCACACCAGATTTTTGATCGAGGCGAGAGTAAACTGTGGTGTCATCGGCGTACTTGGGGTGTTATGGCATTGGGGAGATCATTGATGTATATCAGAAAGAGCCTAGGATGGAGCCTTGAGGGACACCCGCGTTTGTAGGGTAGTTCTGGGAGGCATGTCCGTTTAATACCTCCTTCAATGTGCGGTTAGAGAGGAATGACTGGATTAGGTCCAACAAAAGTCTAGTTATGTCATAGCTTCGCAGTTTCCGTAGAAGGCGAGCATGCCAGACTGTCGAACGCTTTAGAAATATCCAAGGCAACGGTTCGGGCTTCACCATTCTTGTCGAGAGCCTGGTATATATACTCGGTGATGGTCGTTAGCATATCAGCAGTAGACCTGGTGAAGCGGAAGCCATACTGTTTGTCCGAGAGGAGCCTGTTGGCTGTGAGATGCTGAACGACCTCGGCGTTGATAATGGCTTCGAACACTTTGCCAAAGATCGGAAGAAATTCTGATAGAGCGGTAATTTGCGGGATCCGAGGGTTCTCCAGTGTTCTTAAATATAGGAACTACAGAAGAAGACTTCTAACAGGCAGGAAAGCAGGAAGAAGATAGGCAGAAGTTGTAGAGCTTAGAAAGGACAGAGGAGAGTTCAGGGGCACATTTCTTCAAGACTATGATTGGGATTCCGTCCCCACCACTCGCTTTGTGGGGGTCAAGTTTTGAGATTATGTTAGAAATCAGCGAGGGCGTGATGTGGATGTCATTTAATTAAACCTCAGTTCTAGGTGGGAAGTCGGGTGCATAAACTCCAGACGAATCCAGACTCGAATTGGTCGAGAATTTACGAGCAAAGCATTCAGCCTTGTCCGCTGAGGAGGTGAGGACCTCAAATTCATTGATTACTGGGGGTATTGAGGACTTACTCTTGTTAAGCACGCTTTTACAGAGGCGCCAGTAGTCTTTGGCGCCGAACTTAGAGGATGCTATGCGTTGCTACATTCTGGAAGCAAACAAAATCTTAGCTTCGTTAAGTATCTTTTTACACTTATTACGAGCTGAGGTGAAAAGGCACCTGATTTGGTCCGACGCGTGGCTACGATAAAACCGGAAGAAGTGATTCCGGTGGGCAATGGCGGTCGAGCAAGCGGGCGAGAACCAGGGAGACGAATGTGATTTAAGCTGAAATTTCCTGTCAGGGATGAAAACATCGATGCCAGCCTTAACCCAGGAGGAAACCTCTGATGCACAGTCTTCGACGGGAAGACTAAAAACGTTGTTCCAAAGGACGTCACAGAGGAAGTCACGGAACGAATCCCAGTCTGCTCTTTGGTAGCAGTAGGATATTCTGCTGGTCTGGGTTTCTTGTGTAGTGGGGGGGGGGAGTGGAATGAGATGTTGACGGAAACTATATATATTATTCTTAATGATTGTAATATTTTCAAATAACATTATAGATGGGGTGATGCAAATATTACATCATTATTATAAGTAAGAATATATTGTGCATGTTTAGTAATATTACGTATATGAAATTAAATAAAAAAATCAAAAATGCTTTAGCTTATCTCACTTTTTCTCGCGGAGCCTTAGTAACCTCTTGCGGAACGTTATGGTTTCGGGGAACCCCGGCTGAGAAACGCTGTTTTAGATCATTTCACATTGATATAGGCTCTACCAATGAACCTACATTGTTTCTTATCTTCATCAATGATCTTCCCAATGCCATCAGTTCTCAACTAGGTATTTGTACTGATGACACAGCCATTTACTCCTGTTTTAGTCGTAAGTCTAACAGGTCCGATAAAGTTGAAGTGGTAGTTGATCTCTAAAATGACCTCCAATTAGTTGTTAATTCGAACATGAAATGTTTTCCAAATGTCAACGCCTCCAAAACGAGATTGTTATCTTTTAACCATCATAGAGAACAATTTTGTCTTTTATCTACACGGCTAATGCTAACCTCCACATTTTTAATATACGCATCATCCCTCACCGGTAGCCCGACTCAGAGAAGTTTAGAAAAGACTTTGATCGTCAGTGAAGATTAACTGACCGTTGTTCCCGGAGGTGATTCGTTTCTTTCCGTATGCGCTGGGTGAGGAAGGGAAAGTTATGTAGCCACGTCTCACACACACACACACACACACACACACACACACACACACACACACACACACACACATATATATATGTATATGATATTGGATTATATATGTATATACGAAACTCATTACGCCTTGTTGATCTCACTTTTCCCACTGACATGAAGTGGGGGGGATTATACTGAAACAAATGCCAGATCTCTTGCTAAGATAATTCTGTCAATGTATCATGCCAGACTTTTTTTCTTCTTGTTAGAACGCATCTTGCACATTTATAAATCTACCATTCGCCCATGCATTGAATATTGGTGCCATATCTAGTCAGCTATATATCTCGAGGTTTTCGACAAAATCCAAAGAGAGCATCTGCAATTTTATCTGTCCTAACATAGCATCTCTGTTTCAGTCACTTTTCTCCCCGTCGTGGCTTCTCTTCCGTTGTTGCTTCCCGCTAACTTTTCTATAATTATTTCTATGACATTTTTTCTCATGAACTCTCCTCCTCGGTTCAGGCTTGCCTCCCAGAGAGTAAAACACTACGCCTCCTTGGTCTCACACTTACAGCGGACCTCAAATGAAATGACTATATTGAATCCATTGCTAAATCCGCTGCTATGAAAAGTCGGTTCTCTGTGCAGGGCCCGGAAGTTTTTTCCGTCTGAATCTATCTTGCACATATATAAATCTACCATCCGCCCGTGCATTGAATACTGCTACCATATCTGGTCGGGTGCTCCTGCTATTCTCCTCAGTCTTCTCGACAAGGTACAGCGGAGGGTCTGTAATGTGATCGATACTAACTTGGCAGACCGCCGACAGTCTCTCTCTCACCGGTGCGACGTGGGTTCCCTGTGCCTCTTCTATAAATACTTTCACGGCTTCTGCTCCAATGAACTTAGATCACTGTTGCCCCCTAGATCCGAATTTACACGAGAAACTAGATTAGCAACTAGGTCCCACCCTTTTACACTGAGACCGATAAAATGCAACCGCAACTTCTACTCCAACAATTTCTTTTCTTGCACTTCCCGACTGTGGAATTCCCTTCCACATGACTGCTTCCCCGACGGCTACAATCTCCAGGAGTTTAAATGTAAGGTCAATAGACACCTCCTAACACACTAACTCGCTCCCATTCTCTCAAACACTCTTCCCATCTGCCCAACCCTCATCCTCGGTATCCTTATCCATCTATCACCTTCCTTCTGACATTTCCTATATCTAAACACTCCTCTTTACCTTCCCGTATGTAGCCCCATGCGCAGTAGTGGCAATGAAATGCCTTGCTTGGGGTGAAATGATTAAAAAAAATCTACTGCATTAATTTCAACGTACAGCGCGATTTCAACAATCGTGTTGAAATAGCAAGATATAAGTACAAGATCTATTTAAATGGTTTGTCTTCTCACGTTTTTCGCTCGCCCATGGAATACTATTTCGGTTTTTGGCTTCCCTGTCACCTACAGTTTTCAAAATGTTGCATGCAACACCATTACGTGGTTCACATTTGAAGACATCGATAAATACATTGCCTTCATATTCTCTACTCCATATGTTTAGAGTTTTTCATATTTTTTTTCCAAAATGGCTGATTAGCACCTTTTATAAGCCGTCTTTCATCGCAATGTAATTTTCTTTATTAAAAAATTTCCCAAAACCCAAATATAATTTTCTGAAACTTTATTTGAAGAATATAAGCTGAATTTAAAAATATGTTTTGAAAGGTTGCTGTCATTATTCAGACATGATGAGGTCCACTAATCTATTGTGTTAGTATCATTAATATTCCATAGCTCCGGATCTGTTTCTTGGATTACAAACTCCTTTACTATTATAGATTTCGGTATTTCTTTTTGTAAAATACCATCAGCAGCAGTAGCAACAGCAGAAGCAGCAGCAGGCAATAATGGTATGTCTGCTGAAACTGGATGTTTGTTAGCAGAAATGGCTGGAGATGTGGATGCTATATCTGAAGGAATGATAGAAATGGCTGCCGTTGCACCTGTGTTGTGTCACGGTGTTAATTTGGAAAGTTTTTTGTATTTTCTCACTCGCCTCTGCAGCTCTCTTTTCCTGTGCTTCACTCAGAACATTCTTCTTCTTCTATGTGCCCCGTCCCTTCTGAACGTAGGCGATCATGGTTCTCCACGTTTCCCTATCCCTTGTGGCTCTTAGTATGTTTGTTCCTGTTACTCCTGTCAACCCCCATTCCGTCATCCACCTGATCAGCCCCTGCAAATATGTCATCCGCTGCCTTCCTCTGTCTCTCTTTCTTTCTATCTGGCCAGTCAGTATCAGATTCTCCAAGCTCTCCTTCCTCATTGCGTGTCCCAGGAACTTCAGGTGTCTCTTCCTGATGCTCAGTATTAACCCTCTAGGGCCATTCGTATCATATTTGATACAGTATGAAAACAAGCCTTGAAAGAAATATTTTCCTGAAAATTTTTTAAGAGAAATATTTTATAAATTTCAAATGAAAGCAGTACTGACTGCTCAGTCAATGAATACCAAATGTTTCCTTATAGGGAAATACCAAATGTTTCCTTATATGGAAATACTGTATCAAATATGATACGAATGGCCCTAGAGGGTTAATTTCCTTTTGGTTGCCATTCTTTCCAACACCTCATCGTTGCCTGCATGCTCAGTCCACGATATCCGCAGCATCCTTCTGTAGAACCACATTTCCGCTGCTTCCAGTTTTGTCTTCATTTAACATTACGTTTCATTTAAAAGGTTGCGCACTTAAATATAGGGACTTCCACTTTTTTGCGATACTTCACGATACATAGTTTTAAAATGAATTTTGATAAATGAAAGAGAAAACACTTTTATGAAGCTTTATGAAGCTTTTCATTTGAGCTTTAATTGAAAACTAAAGGATTACATTGACTATTTCCATTAAGCGAAATACTCTTTAGTGTATTTTTCAAACAGAAATTATATTGATTGGAATAGAGTTTTTAATTCTTTTTTCTAAAATAGCTGATTAGCACCCTTTTTAGCCGTCTTTCATAGCAATGTAATTTTCTTTATTAAAAAAGTTCCCAAAACCAAAATATACTTTTCTGAAACTTTATTTGAAGAATATTAGCTGATTTAAAATATAATTAATCTGATTTTAAACAATATTTACTTTAAGTTTTTTAAAAAAACAGTAAAGCGGATTTTAGTGATTAATGTATCTTTGAACATCCGACAAACAATTGTCAAGCACTGATAAGCATTTTACATGTTTATTGCTCTCTACGGAGAAATTACCTGTTTAAACATAATTTAAGAAAATGAAGAGTGAACGCGCTCTATATAATTTGTAAATGTTCTATAATTTTACAAAAGCAAGAAATATTCTCTGTATTTTCTTTATATATATATATATATATATATATATCTGTGTGTGTGTGTGTGTGTGTGTGTGTGTGTGTGTGTGTGTGTGTGTGAAAAGAATGGGATAGGTAGATGGATATATAAATATAAACAGAATAGGATAGATACATAGATAATTCGATAGATATGATTAGAATGTAATAGCTACTTAGCTATATAGATATGGACATAATGGGATAAGTACATCGATATGAACAGAATGAGATAGATAGATAGATAGATAGATAGATAGATAGATAATGAACACAATGAGATAGATAGATAGATAGATAGATAGATAGATAGATAGATAGATAGATTTGAACAGACTGACATCCATAGATAGATAGATAGATAGATAGATAGATAGATAGATAGATAGATAGATAGATTTGAACAGACTGAGATCCATAGATAGATAGATAGATAGATAGATAGATAGATTTGAACAGACTGAGATCCATAGATAGATAGATAGATAGATAGATTGATTGATTGATTGATTGATTTTAACAGACTGAGATCCATAGATAGATAGATAGATAGATAGATCTGAATGTACGGTAGACTTGGAACAGTGTAATCCATATAAACAAAGAAACAAATTAAATGACTAACATAAACAAAGTAGCAATGAATCGATTTTTGCAAATAAGTAAAAAAAAACAAAGACATTGTGGATATCGATCGATGTTTAATAGGGAAAGGGCAAAAGGGGTATTACAATCTATATACTAATTAGTGAATAGTAATACTAGTTTTGAGCTAACAGTTGTAGAAATGGAACGTTTTATTAGGATTGAACTCGCTAACTTGTCGTAATGATCTCTCTCCAAGGAACGCGCACACAAGCAGCTACTGTCATTACGATACGCTGTCTTAAAAATATATTTTTCTAAATGTTCCCTCAGTATAAGGCTCAAGAGTCACTTATGGTAGAGATTAACTGAATGAAGTGCGATATGAATGTAAGAGAAAGTAGAAGGAAGTGAAGGTGTCGATTGATAGTGGTTAAGATTGTAGCGTCTCGGGAAGCAATCATGCAAGATTTTTTTTCCCACAAATTAGGAGTTTTTGGGAAAAAAAAGAAACTCTTTGAGTGAAAATAAGTGGAATGTATATATTCATGTGGGTTCCTTAAAAGATTCGAAAAAAAAAAATGCTCATACCGCAGAAAGCAATGGCAACCTACTGCGGGATAATCTTCTGCCCAGTCAGTCGTGTCTCTTTCGAGACATGATCGCCTAATGCGTTTATCACATATGGCACGTAACTGTTTGACTGAATATAATAGTTGAAAAAATGATTAAAGCTTCTACTGGGCATAAAGTGGGAGATCGGTTTTCTATTGTTATGAAGTAATAAACTGATCCCCCACTAATAATATAATTCTCCCTCTAGCTATGAGTCAAATAAAAGGAAAGATTGGGTTCTATAGCCTTAGTCGGCAACCAGTCTACCGCAGAAAGCAATGTCAACCTACTGTGGGATAATCTTCTACCCAGTAAGTTATGAATCAGTCAGTTAAGTGCCATACGTGATACGCACTTGGGTGAAGTGACATAACTGACTCGACAGAATATTTTCCTCAGTAGGTTGCTATTACTTTCTGTGGTAGACTTGCTGCCAACCAAGGCTACAGACCCGAATTTGACCTGCTATTTAACACATAGCTGGAGGGAGAAGAGACAGATTTCTTTCTCATGGATATTTGCGCGCAAGTGAATGCAATGAATCAACTGGAATTCGAACTCAGCTCTCCGATTTCTCGTCGATATTCACTGGACCACAACGCACACCACAACGGGCATAATGAATAGATGCCCTGAACTTAATAAAAACAAAGGTAATTCCTGCTAAAAGTCATCGAAAAATACCCGAAAACACCGACACTTTTTGGATTACTAAAAAAACATAAGTCTGGCATCCCGATGAGACCCATTATATCAGAAAAAAGCAGCACCCCATATGAACAAGCCGGCACTCTAACCCAAATTTGAACCCCCACTTCTTGGTACTACTAGCTCCTGTCATAAAAAAAAAAAAAATCTGGTGACCTTTTAATAACTTAGAAATCATAAACAGTGAAAATGAATTTGCTTATTTGAATTTGGCGCCCTTAAGCGATGGTTGCTCCGAGGATAGTAAGCGGGGGTGGGGGTGCTTACTCGAGAGTGCGGGATCTAAAGTTTGTTTCTGTATACTTTACAGGGGAACCTCAGTGCGCATCATGCAGTGGACGAATTTGGAATGCACTTTTGCTGTTGAGGCATATTTTTCAATCGGTGACTCAATTGTCGCCACGCAACATGTATTTCGTCAACATTTCAATATTACTCCACCCCGGTCATGTTCCTGGCTGGTAGTCGATTTTTTCCTGGGTAAACAACTTCAGGGAAACGGGTGATGTAAAGAAGAAGAAACCTGGCCTCCCACGAACAGCAAGCTCACCCTAAAACATTGAAGCGGTGCGACAACCTGTTTTGAGATCCCCTTCCCCCCGACGGTCTACCCGCAAATATGCATCTGCTTTAGAATTGTCTGCTTGTTCTATGAAACGAGTTCTTCATGAAGAATTCAAAATTTAATCCATACAAATTGGCTGTAGTGCAGGAACTTTATCCACGCGATTTTGTTGCTCGTGAAAATGAATGTGAGGCGCTTCTCGGCTTGCCTGATGACACGCTGGTTTTCTTCAGTGATTAGGCTCACTTCCATCTTTCGGGATCTGTAAATAAGCAAAACATGCGCTTTTGGAGCCTTGAAAACCCCAGAGAACTTCATCAATGTCCTCTACACGCAGAATGTCTAAATGTTTGGTGTGCACCCTCGTGAATTGGTATAATTGCTCCATGGCTTTTTAAGATAACGAACAGGCGGTATCAGTGACATCTGAACGTTACATCAGCATGATCAATGAGTTTTTCCTACCAACACTGAACCAGACGGGGTGTTGGAGATGTATGGTTCCAGCAGGACGGTGACACGGCACACACAGCGCGCGTGTCAATAACAGTTTTGTAGCAGAACTTTCCAGGACACCTAATCTCTTTGAGGGGTGATCTGCATTGGCCAGCACGGTCCCCTGATTTATCACCCTATAACTATTTTCTATGCGCCTACCTGAAGTCAATTGTTTACAACGATCGTCCTAACACCCTGGCTCACCTGAAGAACAATATTTGTCAGCTGCCGCCAACATACCTACCGATATGCTGGAAAGAGTTGACCGAAACTTCAGAGTACGATTAACCCAGTGTATTGAGCAGAATGGACGTCATCTGACTGATGTCATCTTTTAAAGCTTGTGAAACAAAAAAATTAAATGTAATTGATGCTGTTTAAAGAATTACATATATATATATCTGCATTACTTTTGTTTTATTTGTTATTCTGAATAAGCAAACTGCTCTGCACCACACTGTATGACTAGTTTAGATATAAAATGTTTACACAAAAATATTCCTGTAAAGAAATCTCCGAACTCCCTAAAAACACATTTAAAACAACAAATTAAATTACCTCTTCCTACACATGAGACCATGGGCACCTCGGCGTGGTGTTATGGTTAGCAATCTTGTCTCGCTAGAATCGTTACTAGTGAGTTCGATCCTCACTGGGTACCCCTTACTTTCGGCCGTGTGTTACGCTTAGAAAATTATCTTCCTCCAGGTTTGGGGCTTGTGCGCAGGTCTAACAACCCTTCCCTATAAAAAGCAGTTTGTTACGGAGACAGCAAAAACGCTGCCTATACACCATTAGCCCTCTAGGGCCATTCGTATCATATTTGATACAGTATTTCCCTATAAGGAAACATTTGGTATTTCCCTATAATAAAATATTTCTCTTAAAAAATTTTTCTGGAAAATATTTCTTTCAAGGCTTGTTTTCATACTGTATCAAATATGATACGAATGGCCCTAGAGGGTTAAGTATAAGAACAGAACACAAAAGATTATAAATTTAATTCCCAATCAGTGCTTTTTAGGTTCTTTTGTTCTTCGTTAACGATTTTTATAGACAGAAGTTTGGTGTACCAGCGGAATCTTCTCTTAGAGGCATTTTGGCTTGTCTATTTTTGGAATTTCTGGAAAATACCACAAAATTCTTATTTCAGATACATAGATGATTCTCCATTAATATATTCACAGGACATAATTTTACCTGATCTTATCAACAACCTCAATAAAGACGAATCTACCACAGGCTTTACATTCGGATCTAACGGCACTTTACCCCCTCCTAGATATCATACTTCATAGAAATAATAACAAAATTCAGTTTGAGGTTTATAGAAAATCTACCTACAAGAATGATCTCGTTAATCTTTCATTCCTACCACTGTAACAAGATCAAATCTGAAATAAATATAGGATTCTGTTTAAGAGCACTAAGAATTTGCAGCCCCTAATATTTACACAAAGAAGAATTATACATAGAAAACACTTTTAAAAAATCTCTAATATCGTTATATCCACACTGCTTAGGAAAAAATATAACGGCAAAAAAGATAACATTATTAACACCAATGACAATGACAATAAAATAAAAACAGACATAATACTAAGAACTAACTCCGTAACATCCACTATCTAAGACAATTTACCCAATTAAAAAAAAAAAAACCATCAAGATAATTACAACCACATCTAAAACTATTATGTGTATGATCAGAACCAAAGTTGCCCGTAACGATAATCATTCTGAAGCTGGTATATATAAAATAGATCGCCAGAACAACTTGCAGGAAAACTTGCAGAAATTAAAAAGAACTTATCTGTAAACATCGATTTATCAAATGCATTAGTTATTTATAGTCAGTCATTTAAGTGCCATACGTGATACACGCTTTGGGCGATCATGTCTAGAAAGAGATATAACTGACTGGCAGTAGGTTGCCATTGCTTTCTGTGGTAGACTAGTTGCCAGCCAAGAACCCAATCTGTCCTATTATTTAACCCATAACTGGAAGAGACGGAAGGGAAGAGACGTATTAATACCTTTCCCAAGGGTATTTGTGTATAAGTGAATGCCATGAATTCAACTGGAATTCAAACTCGGCACCCCAATTTCTCGTTCCGAATCGATATCCATCTCACCACGACGCACATCCAATTATATATAGGAATAAATTTAACCACGACTTTGCTCGAAAGAACGCCACACTTATTAAAAGAGAAGGTGAATATGTTAGACTAGACAGACAATTCTCGAGAGTGCCGCTATCGAATCTTATCAAAATATAAATCTACGTCCCGGATATTTTCAAATACCTTCATTCCTGAAAGAATTACCACATTCCCAAGTTAACAGATATGACTTTGAAAATTGATGTAATGAATAGGTAATGAATATGTATACACCTTGGTTCTCTCTCACTGGAATGTGATTGGCTGGTGTCAGCCATAAATATAGACTAAAGCGAGGACGTCCAGAGATCCAGAGATCTACTACCAGAGGTCTATTGGTCTACCACTAGAGGTTTACAACTAGAGATCTATTGACTACGCCTACGTCTCAGGATATTGCATACGACGAGTACCGTCCATTACGTCTACGTACTAGATTGTTCTATCCGGTTACATTTACCTTAACCACTTAACTATCTCGAATTATATATATATACATATATATATATATATATATATATATATATATATATATATATATATATATATATAAGTTATATATTTTTTATAAGTTCCGGAAAGGAACTTATAAAAAATGTTAAAAAATTATAAAAAAAAACGTTTAAATTCATAATCTTATTTCAAATACATAGCACATAAATTATTGCTCAGTTATTGCTTTATTATCCGACTGTATCCTGATTTTTGTTTTGCTTTTAAATACGCATTTTTCTTTTCTTTTGCATTTTGCTCATACAGGAATGAGATCAGAACACATCGGCAGTGATGTAATGAATAGATAATGAATATGTATGCACCTTGGTTCCCACTCACTGGAATGTGATTGGCTGGTGTCGACTAGAGATCTACCACTAACGGTCTACAAATCTTCCAATAGATATCTACGTCTAGATGTTTATGACTACTGACTACGCCTACGTCTCAGGACACTGCATATGACGAGTACCGTCCATTACGTCTACGTACTAGATTGTTCTACCCAGTTACATTTGCCTATACCACTTAACTACCTCGAATTATATATATATATATATATATATATATATATATATATATATATATATATATATATATATATATCCCTTAAAATTAAAAGAAACCAGTTAAATTCATAATCTTATTTCAAATACATGGCACATAAATTAATCCCAAACTAAAATAGTTTAAATTCTGATTTGCATGAAAGAAACATTCAAGAATACCGCTTTCGTTTCTTGGATGTTGAATTGTATCATTGGCGTCCCCCATAATTTGCTTAGACTTTTTGATGAATATTTATAAACGTTTTTAAATTTTAACCAATAAGATTTTTGCTCTTGTTTATCAATCAGTCAGTTAAGTGTCATACGTTATACACGCTTTGGGCGATCATGTCTCGAAAGAGACATGACTTACTAGGTAGAAGATTATCCCGCAGTAGGTTGTCATTGATTTCTGCGGTAGACTGGTTGCCAGCAAAGGCTATAGAACCCAATCTGTCCTATTATTTAACACATAATGGAGGGAAGAAACGGATTAATACCTTTCCCAAAGTTTTTTGTGTGTAAGTGAATGCAAGGAATTCATCTGGAATTCGAACTCGGCTCCCGATTTCTCGTTCTGCACCACAACGCCTTGTTACAAAATAAAATCCTCACATGTGCCTTAAGTCCTTCAGAAGACGAAACGCATCGACTAAGATAAATTTTCCTTTTGTCTTTACTACCTGAAACGTCACACACACACACACACACACACACACACACACACACACACACACACACAAACGCCTTTAGGTGCCTGTTGATCGTAAAGAAAAAGGAGTTAAAATTTTTCATTGACTTAAGAGCCTACCTACCTTGAAATTAAAATTTCAAATTCTTAGCCCTTTCCTCTACAAGTGATAATCGTAAAGGTAATATTAGCCGTTTCCCTATAAGGAAACCTTTAGCATTCTTAGACCCCAGTTCTGCTTTCGGTTGAAATTTATAAAATCGTTCTCTTAAAATATTTTTTTTAGATCAAATCAATGCCATTGTAACCAGAAGTTATTAGGAGAATGGTAAGATTTAAAAAAGAATGAGAAAAAAAAATAAAGAAAAAAGAAAATAAGAGAGAGAGAGAGAGAGAGAGAGAGAGAGAGAGAGAGAGAGAGAGAGAGAGAAAATAAGAAGTATGAGTAAAAAACATGTGTGCAGTGTGCATGTGTGTGATGTCGATGTTATAGGTGGAAGTAGGTGGGATAGCAAGATAGATAGGAATGGGCGTAGATAGATAGATAGATAGATAGATAGATAGATAGATAGATAGATAGATTGATTGACAGACAGACAGACAGACAGACAGACAAGCTGGCATAATATGCATGTCAGGTCTGTCGGGACTTAACACACGAAAACTCATTTTTGACCCTCCCCTTTGCAAATGATGTGAACTAATTTTAGTTGGCAAATTCTTACGTGAAGTGTTAAATGATGACGGTCTCCCACTTAAAACACTAGTAGCCGGCCTGATATGCGTGAGAAAAGCGTATTGTTTTACTTTTAACAAACATGAATTAAATGGATTTTATTTTTTAATCCGACATATTTTTATTACTTCAAACAAACATTATTTTTAGTGGATACTCGTATTTTGAGTAGGTATGTCGTTTATTTTAAACAGTTACTTTGTCGTATTAAAAAGAAAATGTGGGCAATTGGTAAATTTTCTTTACGTTTTTTCGAGTGTAGTCGGTCGCTAGACGAGGTACAGTTTAAACGGAGCGTCTATTCAAACGGCTATTCGCTGAAATAACGTTTGCTAAAGAAAGTAATTACGAACGTGTATTTGGGTAATCAAGTACACGATATATAGATAGATAGATAGATAGATAGATAGATAGATAGATAGATAGATAGATAGATCCGAACAGAAGCAACAACGTCTACAATAATAAGTAATAATGTTGAAAGACGAACAGTCGTAGTTAATTTACTTATATTCCACCTCAACGTTTTCACACTCAGCGTCCCTTTATTTTGCTACAATTTTTCAAAGTCCGGCTTTTAAGTGGACCCACTTTCCATGTAAGGGAGATAATTCAGTTAAGAAAAACTGCAAACGTCAGCGTCGTTGGTAACAATTCATTTAGTCAGTAACGGTGGCTATTTTTAAAAAGGCAATTTATTTACAATTTTCCGGCAAATTTCATATATGTAATAGGGTGTGATTTATTTTTCTGACTGTAGTGTTTCATTAAAAACAGTTTTAATCTTATTTGCAATATACGTATTTTTAAAACCGCTTTTTTAATCTCCTAGTTTTAATATGAGTCTCAGACGAGCTGGCATTTTTGAACTGACTGACTACGACCTGTTGCAATGTCTTGTATTTCTCTAATTTTAGGAGACAAACATTTACAAAATTGTTTCTTTTATATCTTATTCTACTTAAATCAAAAACCCATTGGTTAAAAATTATCCTTTTATACCTTGCGATCTGATTTCACTATGACTAAAAATTTAAAATTTTATTTTTTGGAGACTGTCGTTTTGATATATATATATATATATATATATATATATATATATATATATGCATATTATATATATATATATATATATATATATATGTATATTATATATATATATTATATATGTATATTATATATATGTATATATATATGTATATATAGTCATCCGCAGACAGATCAGTTTTGCTGTATCACAGCTCATCATGAGCGATGCGTATATGCCGGAGTAACTACTGTTTTCAAAGTCTCCCATTCTTCCAGAGTGCTCAATCAGGGTGTGAGAGCGTAAATACTATAGTCATCCGCAGACTATATATATATATGTTTCAACACCCTGTAACCCCGCGACTACCAGCTCTGTCCTGTTCTACTTTGTGACCGTTGTTAACCTAAAACCCCTCCAGACTCTACCCCAGGGCCTTCGCCATTTGGAAAAAAACAATGTCGCTTAGAGATCCTATGTCAAAATGTACATCCGACACCTTTGAATTTTGAAAATTTTCTCTAATTTATATATATATATATATATATATATATATATATATATATATATATATATATGCGTGTGCGTGCGTGCATGCGTGCGTGTGCGTGCGTGCGTGCGTGTGTGTGTGTGTGTTTGCCTTTCAGATACAAAAATAAACGATAGCAGATATAGGCTTTGAGCGATCCAAACAAAAGATGTATATTTAATGTATAAGTTAAATTAACTCTGCTTGACTGTGAAAGACTTCTGTGGCTGAGCGGTTTAAAAGCACGCTGAACTAAACAATCGTTTTCCATAGGGGGAAGATGCAGTTTTAAACACTATCATTTTCTTTACTTGGACTCTTGAATGCACAGGCTGGTAGATATAACATGAATGGTGTTTAAAAAAAGGAGGCTCCTACAAAGACGAATAATTATTAAATATAATATTTGTAGTAATAAGAAATAATACTGCATTATAAATAAAATCCTTAGTACTTATATATATATATATATATATATATATATATATATATATATATATATATATATATAAATGAAAATAGGATTAATTCAAGGATGTTGAATGACCATTTCGATATGAAAATCCCCATATGAAAATCCCCTATATGTTATCCACCGTGGGGGTTTTCATATCGAAATGGTCATTCAACATCCTTGAATTAATCCTATTTTCATTTATATTTGCTCTGTAATATTTTATTACATGGAGCTCTCTTCCCGTATCATTTTTTAATATTAAAATAAAATTTTTAATATTAATTAGGATCGGGTTTTTGGAATGTACCTTCCTGCTTTTTCCGCTTGGATTAAAGTATATGAATAAAAAAATATATATATGGCTATAGAAGTGGCCGAAAGCGCTTGGGACGATAAAAATTATGGAGAATTTTTATATTCCTTATTTCCAACAAAATGGAAAAATTTCTTCTTCTTATTATTTTCCTCCTCCTTCTTCTCCACCCATTCCTCCTCCTTGTCCTTCTTCTTAAGTATTATTTTGTTATCGACTAAAATGTGTCTAATATTAATACATGGCTATGTTTTTCTAAGAAATGTTGTTTAATTGAACTATGATCAAAAAGGTGGCAGGTAAGTTTACAGGAGAGCGTGGTTGTCGTAAAACAAATATATGTAGTGAGTTTATTATTAGTACCAGATACAATCTCTGAACGGGCATGAAAATTGATACACTACATTGGTTTTCTGCAGAGGATTTAGTTGTGTGGTTGAAGGGTTATTAGAGGTTATGAGGTCAACAGTTTTAAATTTTTTATAACATATGATGAGCTTAATTTGAATATTATTATTTATTAGTTTAACATTTCTACGAATTATGTTTTTGCGTGTTGTTTCATCATGTTTGTAATTATTATGCATTTGGTTGCAATAGTATAAGTTAATCGTGCTATGTTTATTTTGACCTACACGATTATTATTAATATAATCAATATTGTTAGAGGTATCATTAAGTCTATAGAGAAACATTTTAATTTGTTGATCAATGACGGAGTTAAGAAATCCATTATTAACAAGTGTTTGTTTAATGTTGTGTAATTCTTTATAGAATATGGGTTTGGAAGAAGATATCCTTTGTGTGCATTGAATTAATTTTTTTACAACAGCTAACTTATATCGTTGGGGGCATTCGCTATTAAGGAGACATGAGTTTATGCTACTTGGTTTCCTATACAGAGAAGTAGTAAATCTATGTGCGATAGAATCAATAAATCCATCAAGGAATGGAATTTTATTTTTAATATTAATCTCTAATGTAAATTTGAGGACTGAGTGACTTTCAGATTTCTTTTTAATCATTTCACCCCAAGCAAGGCATTCTACTACCACTATTGCGCAGGGGGTTACATAGGGGAAAGTGACGAGAAAGAGTGGTTAGTTATAGGAAATGTCGGAAGGAGGGTGGTAGACGAATGAGGATACCGAGGATGGCGGTTGGGTAGATGGGTAGGGTGTTTGAGGGAATGGATGTGAGTTAGTGTGATAAGAAGTGTCTCTTGACCTTACATTTGAATTCCTGGAGATTGTAGCTGTCGGGGAAGCAAGTGTATGGATGGGAATTCCACAGGCGAGTAGCGCGAAAAAAGAAGCTGTTGGAGTAGAAATTGCGGTTACATCTTATCTGTTTCACTGTTAAAGAGTGGGACCTAGTTGCTAATCTAGTATCTCGTGCAAATTCATACCTAGGGGGCACCAGTTCATCGGAGCAGAAGCCGTGAAAGTATTTATAGAAGAGGCACAGGGAAGCCACATCATGCCGGTGAGAGAGTGACTGCAGCCGGGCTACCAAATCTTTATCAATCACATTACAGATTCTCCGTTGTATTTTGTCAAGAACCCCGAGGAGAATAGCAGGGGCACTCGACCAGATGTGGCAGCAGTATTCAATACACGGGCGGATGACAGATTTATATATGTCCAGGATGGATTCAGACGGGAATAACTTCCGGGCCCTGCACAGAACCGACTTTCATAGCAGCGGATTTAGCAATGGATTCGATATAGTCATTCCACTTAAGGTCCGCTGAAAGTGTCAGGCCAAGGAGGCGTAGTGTTTTACTGTCAGGGAGGCAAGCCTGTTCCATGGGAGGTAGGAGCGATTGTTTATGATGGTTAATTGATAGCAGCTTCGTTTTTGAAGCATTAAAATTTACGAGCCATTTCTTACCCCAGTCCACTACGGATTGGAGGTCCTTCTCAATCTCGGCAGCGAGGTTCGCTTCGTCGCACACACCAGATTTTTGATCGAGGCGAGAGTAAACTGGTGTCATCGGCGTACATGCCTACTTGGGATCTTATAGTCTCGGGGAGATCATTAATGTAGATCAGAAAGAGCCTAGGACCTAGGATAGAGCCTTGAGGGACACCCGCGTTCGTATGGTAGTTTTGGGAGGCATGTCCTTTTAATACTACCTTCAACGTGTGATTAGAGAGGAATGACTGGATTAGGTCAAACAAATGTCCAGTTTTACCATAGCTCCGCAGTTTGCTTGGAAGGCCAGCATGCCAGACTCTGTCGAACGCTTTGGAGATATCCAAGGCAACGGTTCGAGCTTTGACATATTCAGTGATGGTCGTTAGCATATCAGCAGTAGACCTGGTGAAGCGGAAACCATACTGTTTGTCTGAGAGGAGCCTGTGTGCTGTTGAGATGCTGAACCACCTCGGCGTTGATAATGGCTTAAGTTGTGTGATTGTGTGGTCGTCCAGAATGGCCTGTAATCTGGAGTGATATTCATGTTTGTTAACAAATGTATTGGTTTTATCGGCACGTCGGATAACAATATCTTTGTTACTTTGTTTTAGATGTGCGGTTACTTTTATTAGAGGTGTGTTGATAGCATCATCAGGATTTAAAAAAATTTTTTTTTTTTTAATCATTTCACCCCGAGCAAGGCGGAAACGCCACTGATGTTCAGGGGGCTACATAAATGTAAAAAGATTAATTAGAAAAGAGTGAGGAGTACAAACTAGTTAGAAAGGAACAATAGAAAGCTGAGAAAGCAGGTGCGATGGCAGATACATAGGTGGAGAGAGAGGGAAGGTTATACGGGGGTGGGGAGAGAGCTAGAGTCCAGTGGTTAGTAGATGAGTATTGACTTTGCATTTAAATTTCTGGAGGTTGTAGCCGTCAGGAAAGCAAGAATACGGGAGCGAGTTCCACAGGCGGGAAGTGCGAGAGAAGAAGCTGAAGGAGTAGAATTGTCGTATGCATTTGGCTAACCTGACTGTGAATGGGTGGGACCCAGTTGCCAGTCTGGTTGCACGAGTAAACACCTGTTGAGGAGGCATCAGTGACTTAAGTTCGTCTGAGCAGAAGCCATGAAAGTATTTATAGAACAGACAAAGGGAGGCCACATTTCGTCGATGGGGAAGTGGCTGCAGTCGAGCCGCCAGATCAGTACCTATCACATTACAGACTCTCCTTTGGAGCCTGTCAAGAACACTGAGGAGAACGGCAGGGGCACCTGACCATAAATGGCAGCAGTACTCCATGCACGGACGGATGGTTGACTTGTATATATGCAGGATGGATTCAGGTGGAAAAAAACATCCTGGATCGACATAGTGACCCAACCTTCTTAGCAGTAGATTTTGCTATGGATTCAATATAGTGGTTCCATTTGAGGTCTGAGGACACGGTAAGTCCGAGGAGGCGTAGTGTATTACTCTCTGGGAGAATCGCTTGGTAACGGTTTTTGATTGATTCAGCTTTGAGTAATTTTTTAACTCTACCTGTGCAGTAATATAGTTGTCTTGTTCGAGTTGAAGTATTTGTTGTTATAAAATTTAAATTTGCATTTGTTTAAACATTGAATTAGGTTTCTGTGCGACATTGTTTTAGACATATGGTTCTGTTAACATTTCGGTCTCTCATGCAGTGTGACGTCATAGAACCGCATTGCATATTTAGAAACTGCGTCTGCTATTCGGTCACTGTTATCGTTGCATAGCAATGTTTTATGTCAACACAACATAAAATGATTTTTGATGGTGGATGTCTTTATGTTAACGTCTGTGTAACCTCTATGAAGATGGCTCATGTGAGCCGAAAGCTTAGAACCAGCATAATAAAAAAATATTCAAATGTAGGACAATTTTGTCTTTATTTTCACCTGAAATTAAAGCCAAAATACGATGTTTAGAACGGCTCATGATTAAACATAATAGACATTCATTGTCTGTTATATTTAACAATATATGTTTAGAAAATTATCTGCTGCCTCGATACACTATATTCAGTGAGGTGAAACAAGTATTTGGAAAGTAAAAAATAGATTTAGAATCATATATTGAAAGAAAAGCATTGTCTAAAGCTCTCAATATATTCGTAAAACAATTATAAATGCAAATAAACAGCAAAAATAAGTTATTTGACACGCATATATATTTTATATGCAAATTATTAAAATAGGTAGTGAAAAAAGTAATTGATAGATAGATAGATAGATAGATAGATAGATAGATAGATAGTAAAAAAAGGTCATTAGACAGAATATAAATTATGATTTAAATGTGTTTAATATTTAGTTGGTCCTCCTTCATTTGCAACCACAGCTCTCAATCTGTTCCTGTAGCTCTTTACAAGCGCCTGGCATGATTTGGTCGGAATTTTAGCTCACACTTCTTCTGCAAAACCCTTCCAATTCACTGAGGTGTTTTGGTCGCCTTTCACGAATCTGATTCTTCAGTGTTCTCCAAAGATTCTCTATTGGCTTCATATCCGGCGATTGGCTGGGCCATGTCAACACGTTGATGCTACTGTTTTGAAGCCATGCACGTGTTGCTTTGGCTGTATGTTTCGCATCATTGTTCTGTTGAAAAACCCAATCTGCTCCAAGTTCTAATTTCTCAACTGATGACAGCAAGCAATCTTGTAAAATCTTAATATATTTGGGCGTTACTGTTCTTTTCGTTTAATTTATTTTCCAACGATTTTTCTCCTGATGAACGAAAAGTCTTTTGAGACTATTAAATTCTTTGTTTTAAAATTATATATATATATATATATATATATATATATATATAGAGAGAGAGAGAGAGAGAGAGAGTTTATAAAGGAAAACTCAACACGTCATATCAATTATAAACTATAGTTCATTTCAATGAGCTTAAACAGCTCATCTCATCATACCCTTTTCCGGCAGAAATTTTATGCCAGATGGAGGAATATTGTAAAAGGGTCTGATGAGATGAGCTATTTAAGCTCATTGAAATGAACAATAGTTTATAACTAATATGACGTGTTGAATTTTCCTTTATAAACTTCATACCGCTCTGGTTAATACCCATCGAGCTCTCTATATGGATTTACCTATTAATAATTTATATTAAGGAAATCTTGTTGGATTATCCTCACCGTTTACGGACTGACAACTATATATATATATATATATATAGGAAATTTTTTATCTAAGTAATATTAAATAGTAAATAGATAAAAATAGAGAGCTCAATGAATATTTTTTCAGAGTAATATAAAATATTGAGAGGAAAACTCAACACATAATTAAACGGTTATAAATTCAGAATTTATTTCAGTAGCTGTTAAAATTACACACTGGTTTGTTAAACCACGAAAATCAAATGCTGTCTTTAACTCAGAATATTAAAAAAAAAAAGAAAACATTGAGCAGCGAAAAAAATTGTTGGTGAAAGGAAGTGGTATATACAGTTAAACATTGCCTCAATACAGAAAGTGGCACAAAATTAAGAATACATGCAATAAAACACACATACTTAAAAAAACTTTAAAGCAAATATATATATATATATATATATATATATATATATACAAACACAAAACAGGAGAACAAGTATAAAAATTCACAAAATAAACACAGGGACATAAATTGTAAGAGGCCATGTCTATCTATCTATCTATCTATCTATCTATCTATCTATCTATCTAGGTAGATAGATAGATATGAAAATGCTGTTATAGATAGATAGATAAATAGATAGATAGATAGATAGATAGATAGATAGATAGATATGAAATAGTTTGAATATATATATATATATATATATAGATAGATAGATAGATAGATAGATATGAAAATGCTGTTATAGATAGATAGATATGAAAACGATTAGATAGATAGATAGATAGATAGATAGATAGATAGATAGATATGAAAAGGGTGAGATAGAATGATATATATATATATATATATATATATATATATATATAGATAGACAGACATGAAAAGGATGAAAAGGATAGATAGATAGATAGATAGATAGATAGATAGATAGATAGATAGATAGATAGATAGATGACAAGGATGGGATAGATAGATAGATAGATAGATAGATAGATAGATAGATAGATAGATGATGATGACAAGGATGGGATATGATAGATAGATAGATAGATAGATAGATAGATAGATAGATATGAAAAGGTTGAAATATCTATCTATCTATCTATCTATCTATCTATCTATCTATCTATCTATCTATCTATCTATCTATCTATCTATCTATCTCAGTCTTGCGTACCTCGACGTGGTACAGTGGTTAGTGACCTTGTTTCGCTAGAACCTGTTACAACTGAGTAGTGAGATCGATCCTCACTGGGTGCCCCATACTTTCGGCATTGTACCAAATCTAAGCTATCCTTAGAAAATCAACTATCTCAGCCTTTTTCTATCTATCCATTCACGAGTTTATTTGCATAATAATTTTATTTCTTTTTCAAAAAAGACAGAGCGACTTTGAATAAGTAACTGACGTTCGAGATATTTACAAATAAGTCTTTAATATATGGGCAAGATTATTTTTTTTCTCATTAAAAAACACTATATTTAAAGACATTTTAGTTGCAGAAAAATCATTTACTTGAAAAAGAAATCATATTTAATAAAAAATGAAATAGTTTTAAAAAATTGGCAAAGTTCACTTTTCTATGACTGGGTTTATGAAAAATTGAAGATGTTTCACTATTTCTCTCAGTGAATTTTTGAAATATTTTAGAATGTTTTATAATTTCTGTAATGTGTAAGCTCAGATTAATTATTTAATATTTTCATCGACTGAACAAGAAGTTATTTATATTGTCAAGAGATTTAAATAAAATATATTTGAAATGGAAGGAAAATTACCTCACTTAAAAATGATTAACACATTTATTGGTAGAAGGGTTCAAAACTGTATTCCATCAATTATGAGTTTATTTAAGATGTCCAGACCAGCAATGTGATTTGAAAATAGACCGATTTAAATATTTCAGTATCTGCTATTTTCACGTTTTGTGCTATTTTCATGTTTCATGTTTCATATTTCATGCTATTTTCATGTTTCTTGAGTCATTTTTCTGTGTTTCCATGTTTCATGTTTCATGCCATTTTTATGTTTCATGTTTTGAAACTGGTCAGTTGTGTGAGGCTCTTATCTTTTTTTAAGAAAAGAAAAAAAAGATTCATCATGAAGAAAAGGACGAGAAACATTGTATGCAAGATCAGACGGTGGTTTCTCATACGAAAGAGGACACAAATTTGAACCTCGTCAGAAAGCATATTTTGTTTAGGTTTCCTTGAGAGCACAAGTTGGTAGACGTTTTACAAAATAGAGTTTTAAATTCAAACAACGAGTATTCACAAAAAATAATGTTTGAACTGATATATATATATATATATATATATATATATATATATATATATATATATATATATATTCAAATTTATTTGTTTGAACATTATTTTAAATGGATAATCGTGTTTGCATAGATATTCTGTTTGTCCATAATTAAACAGTACATTTATATGTACCAATCGGCCTGAATATTCGAGAAATCTTGTGATGAAAATATGCATCTTTCGGCAGGATTCGAACCTGCGACTCCCATATACCAGGGAGTATATATATATATATATATATATATATATATATATATAACAGGGAGTTATATATATATATATATATATATATATATATATATATGTAAACGACATATTTATTAAATTTATTTGAACATTATTTTTAATGGGTAATCCTGTTTGAATATATAGTCTTCTTTTTTATATTTAAACAATGCATTTACATATCCACTGGCCTGAATAATGAAAAAATCTTATTAAACGGCATATTTATTTGAAAGTAATGTTCAAACAAATAAATTTAAATAATGCCATTTCCGAACTTTCCGTTTGATTTCATCATATAGTCTGTGTTTACGTCTGCTTACACTAGGATACGAATCGGAGCAGAAATAGATGCCGTCAGAAATCAGAAACTTGTGTATTTATATAGTTTAATTTGGCCTTATTCAACCTTGACATCTTCCGTACACGAGTGATTAAGATTGAAGATTTTTCCTCGGATTCGCATGTTCGAATCCGGCCTGCTAATGCATATTTTTCTCAAAGAATTTCTCGAATATTCAGATTGGTGGATGTATATAAATGTACTATTAAATTTTAGAAAAATTAAATACGAATATCCATTAAAAATTATGTTCAAACAAATAAGTTCAAATAAATATGTTTGTTAATACCATTCCGTAAGATTTCGTTATAAAAAACATTTTACCAAGAAAAAATTCAAATATTTTCCATGTTTTATACATTGATGAGCATAAATTTGAGACTTTTGGAAATTTTTTTGATAAACATAATTTTGAAAGTATGGTGTTTTTATTGTGCACCATATTTACTTGGGGAGGGGAGATTTTTACTCTGTCTAGCTTATGGCAATATCAGATTGGGCACAGGTTCTTGTCTGATCAAACTCAATCCTGTTTAGTACCTAGATAAGCGACCGCTTCTAAATAGCACGTACTGTAAGCTTGAGTGCGTAGGTGGTGTAATGATAATACTTCGGAATTAGAAATCGGAGAGACTAGTTTGAATTCCAGTTAGATTCATTACATTCACTTAAGCGCAAATACCATTGGGAAAGGTATGAATCTAGATTTTCTCCCCCAGATGTGGGTTAAATATTAAGAACTGTATTTGTATAATTTGTATTTTTATCTAAAGAAATTCTTACAATCCCAAAATATTTTCTGGCTTTAGATAACCATTATAAGGTTGATAAGCGGTAAAAAATGAAATCAATCAATCCATTCAATCTATAAAGGAAAATTCCTGTCTGGAAGCAATCATTCTTTTAATTCAATTAAAAAAAAAAACATTTCCTCCCAAGCAAGGCGGTACCGCCACTTTTTCGCATTGGGTTACAGGGAGAGAAAAGACTGCGTACAGGAAATGTCGAAGAAAGTATAAAAGATGGCAAATGACGTGACATTTCAATTTTTAGAAATTGCAGCTATCAGAGAAGCAAGTAAATGGAAGGAAGTTCCAAAGGCGGGAAGTGCGAGAAAAGAAACTGTTAGAGCAGAAGATAATGTAATAAAGATATATATTAATTACTCATACGATTTAGGCTAATATGAAAAAACACCGATGCTTATGATTCTATTATGTGATTTCTCCTCTGATCTAGCTTGAACAGCTCAATAGAGGAAAAACTGGCTGGTCACTTTCAACAACCTCAGACACCTAAATACTCCCAATCAGTCATCATCCCGCAGCCCTAGAATCATTTCTGTTCAGCAAAATGAACAGGTGTTCTCTCTCAAAGTGTCTCCTTGCCTTGATCTCCTACTGGAACTTAAGCTCAACCCAGACCGCCAAATGGACATCGTGCATACGATCCATCGCTGGAAAGTGAAGACGTGACAGCTCCAGTCTAGATATGGCAGCAGAAGTCCATTTTCAGGTTGATCTGGCTCTTGCAGAGGTAGAGTATAGCTTTCACCCAGTGATCTTAATAAAATCATGAAATGAAGTTCGTTTTGAACTCGCTTTCAGATTCTTACACACAAATGTGGATGGCTGTACTACACTTATCCTGGGTCCTACACTGTTTCTGATTTTCATCAATGATTGTCCCTGATTGCATCAGTTTCCAAGTATACATTTATGCAGATGTCACTGTCATTTACTCCTGTGTCAATAGAAAATCTATCACAGCCGATAGAGTAAATCTGGCTGTCACTCTTGAAAAAAAATCAGTGGTTAACTGGGGCAAGAAATGACTTGTAAATGTTAATGCCTCCACAACAAAACTGGTGTACTTTAACCGGCATAGAAAGTCTTTCCTGCCCGCTATCAGCTTGGGCGATGCTAGACTACTGGATAGCAACACAGCACCCACTTGGCCTCGTATGGATACACGTATATAATTTTTCTAAAATTTAAAAGTACATTTTCTGCAACACAGCGAATAAATAGCTACATCTATTATATTATATAATCCATATATGATGAATAAATATACATCTATTATATTATATAATGCAAGGAATGTTGGGCCACTGTGGCATGCAAACGTTTTCTCGTCAGAATCTATTGTATACATTTATAAATCTACCAATTGCCCGCGTATTGAATACTGTGGCAATATATAAACTGGTTTTTCTGATATTCATCTTGATGATGGATCTGCAATGTAATCGTCCCTGATATCGTCACTCGACTTCATTCTCTTTCTTACCGACATGAAACGGCTTCCCACTGTTTTTTCTACAAATATTCTCATGGCAAATGCTCTTACATGACTTTAAGCATGCAACTAGATTGGCATTGAGGTCCCACCTTTATACCGTTGAAATAGTTAAATGTAACCGCCACTTTTACTGCAATAGTTTATTTTCTTGCACTTCCTGCTTGTGAAATATCTTTCCGTTTACTTGCTTCTCTAATGACGAGAAACTTTAAAAATTTAAATGTAACACCGATCACCATTTTTTGTCTTCTTGAATTCCATTCATGTTTTATTCTTTCCTCAAAAATTCCTGTGCCCATTTTTTTCTCATGTTCACTCTCTGAAATCTTTTTCCTACTAGTGGCATTACCGCCTTACCTAGGGTGAAATGATTAACAAAGAAATGTAATAAGCCTGGGGTTTATATGAATAAAATCTTTCCCTCAGCCTATCAGCTAAGGGCTATATGTGATATACGCATGGGAGATCATGTCACGAAAGAGACATGACTGACTGGACAGAAGATTTTCCCGTTGTAGGTTGCCATTACTCCTGCAGTAGACTGATTGCCAACCAAGGCTATAGAACTCAATTTGCCCTGTTATTTGACTGATGACGGATTAATACCTTTCCCAAGGGTAAATGTGCGTAAGTGAATGCAACGAATTCAACTGGAATTTGAACTCGGCTCTCCGATTTCTCGTTCCGAGCCGTTATCCACTGCACCACAACATGGAAGCATTCAAAAAAGTATGCTTATATTTTAATTGATAATATAGGTAAACAATAAATAAAATACTTCACAGAGCTGGAAATGATTTTCATAGCTGCCATCTTGTGTCTCATTTGTGAGGAAAATCAATTAATTAGAATTTATATCTGTGACCTGAGAAGCTTTAAACACAATGTCATGGAAACACTGGCTGATTATAAGAGAAACATTTTTTTTCTATTTCATGACACTTAAGACTTTAAATAAAACAAATGCAGTGTATGAGTGGGGGAGTGTAAATGTGGCTGTTTATTTTGACGTGTTTACAGATGTAAATCATTTGGCCTTGATAAATTCTGGAGTCATTTGTGATTTTAAAAATGAATCAAGAAAGAGATGGCAATCGGTTAATTAGAATGGAGGGAATATTATTTTACACATATACACAAAAATATGAATCCATTTTTGTTGTGGATCTTCGTCGCCAATTTGCTGAGGAGTTGTGGCGAAACTTCGCCGCAAAGTTGTAGTGATCGATTTGTGCCGTAAGTAAGACACGGGACAAGAAGGAAAGACAAGAAACAAGATATTCAAACAAGTGTTAATAATAAATGATACAGAAATAAGTAAGTCCGAAGGTATTATCACGCTGCTTAACTAGTAGCTATCGTTAACTGCTTTACTCGATTGCTTCAGTTGACTGCACGTAACTGCTCCTGTACTGCCTTTAACTCCTCTTCACTGCTTCTTAGAAGTCACGCAAGTATATAGCAAGAGGAAGAGTTCATTCCTCGTAGGAGGGTACCATAACACACACACACACATAGAATTTCATCGAAATATAAAAATGGTTAAAAATAATGGAAGTATTATTAATAGAAAAGAAAAAGCCAACCCTCAGTAATATCAGCTATGAACATGGCCACAATGTATTGACTGTGTTTGGAATATAGCACATTTCTATAACTTAAAACAATCCATACTTTCAGTTAAATGTAAAAAGTAAAATCATCATTGGAAATGGCTAAAAGTATACCCGAAAGCTCTTGGGCATACAAAACATTCGGAAAATTTCTCCATAATTTATACCAAGAAAAGAAAAAAAATTGTAAGAAGACAAAAAAAAAAAAAAAAAATAACGTTATATATATATATATAAACAGGTTCTTTCTTCTCCCACACCAAGTCAAAATTGGTTTAAGTATAAGGGTTATATTTCCCTTTATTGTTAAAATAAATAAAAAAAAGTACCTCGTCTAAAAAAAAAAGGGGCGAATTTTAGGCGTCTTTCGGCCGACACTTCGTCAGAAAATTAAACGTCGGCAGTATAAAACAAAGAAGTTGATAAGAAAAATTATCAACGGCCGATGTTAAAATCTAAAAAAAAAAACTTCATGAGTACTAAATATTATCTGGTTTAAGCAGTAATCTCCCTGAATAAGGCTAACAGGGCAGGAGGTTGCGTATTAATAATAATAGACTCCAAGATATCTAAATAGAGTCTCGTCCTAGCCCTGCGTATGACAGAAAAGAAATCAGGAGAATAATTCCTCCTGCACTCGACAGAATTTAAAAGGTGTTCACCAATCTCTGACTCATGAGTGTGCGAACATCCGGATGCAATCGGCTCGTGCCGACGCACTTTACCCGGAATATGCTGACGATCCTCACCTCCAACTGTTGGATTAAAAATTTTTTAAAAAATAATTAAAAATTACATTGATCTTTCTTCTTAATAATAATAATATAAACATTTTGATGGAAAAAAGTTCGTTTTTATTAAGTTTGGGGCCTTTTTTTTATTCATGCTATGCTGTTTTTTAGTGATTTAGTGCAGGTACCTATAAAGGAATACAAAAGTAATGAGGTTGGTTTGCCTCAATGTGCGCGGGGTGTGGTTGGTTTTACTTGGGTGGTTGAGATGTGCGGGAAGTAATAACATTTGGAAATGCAATGAGAAAAGGGTTGTAAGGTGGAAAAGAGTTCATCATTCACAAGGCCGCGGAGACATTTTTGAACAGGTGTTCTTTTAAAGTGTCTCTTTGTCATGACCATCTATTGGTACTTAAGCTCAACCCAGACCGCCAAATGGACATCGTGCATACGATCCATCGCTGGAAAGTGAAGACGTGACAGCTCCAGTCTAGATATGGCAGCAAAATTCCATTTTCAGGCTGATCTGGCTCTTGTAGAGGTAGAGTATAGCTGGAGTAGTCATGTACTGGTACCGAGTGGTACAGTATCTTTAGCGATGGATCGTATGCACGATATCCACTTGGCGGTCTCAGTTGAGCTTAAGTTCCAATAGGTGGACAAGGCAAGGAAACACTTTGAGAGAACACCTTGTTCATTGTGCTGAACAGAAATGATTCAAGGGCTGCGTGATGATGACTGATTTTGAGTATTTAGGTTTCTGAAGTTGTTGAAAGTGACCAGCCAGTTTTTCCTCTATTGAGCTGTTTAAGCTAGAACAGATGATAAATCACATGATAAAATCATAAGCATCGGTGTTTTTCATATTTATGATATTAATCTTATGATTAATTAATATATATCGTTATTACATTATCTTCTAATCTAACAGTTTCTTTTCACGCACCTCCCACCTTTGGAACTCACTCCCATTTACTTGCTTCCCTGAGAGCTACAATTTCTAAAAATTGAAATGTCACGTCATTTGCCATCTTTTATACTTTCTTCGACACCCCCTGTACGCAGTTTTTTTCTCTCACTGCGAAAAAATGATGGAATACAAAAGTAATGAGGTTGGGACGAAGTGGTTAAAAAAAAAAATCAAATAAAAAAATAATGGCTTCCAGACAGGAATTTCTTTTTACAAGGTATTAGATTATATAGATTGATCGATTTGATTTTTTACTGCTTATCAACCTTATGAAGGTTATTTAAATCTAGAATATATTTTGAAATTTAAAAATTTGATTGGAAATAACAATAATGACTTTACTGATACGTGTCTTACTATTTAATCCATTACTGGGGGATAAAAGGCAGATGTGCACCTTTCTCAATGGTATTTGCGTTTAAATGAATACATAAAACTGGAATTGGAACACGTTTTTCTATTTTCCATTTCCGAGGCATTATCCATTACATCTGTTATAGGGTCGGACTCAGCGTACTTCCTGCTCTCCCCTACTACCGTGGCAATGGACTGTTCCTACTTATAAATATGGCAAGTAGCCACATTAGAGTAGGATTTGAGAAGTAGTTAATTTACTCAAGTTATTCTGTTCTGTGTATAAGTATTTAATAAAAGCTTCTTCTTTGTTTCTTCCTCTACTTAATCTTCTTAATGAGCCACATAACAAAACTCATCATCCGAATTCTGATGAATAGAGCAAGCAGCAAAATCAGGCCAAAGATGAGACAAAAAAAAAGGATATAGTGTCAAGTTCTTATTTAGTTCTGCTCTCCGTGTCTAAGATATCTTTTATTGTTCCTATTAAGAACTGCTTTCCATCTCCAGTGATACCATCTCATGTTCTCACTTAGTTCTGCTCTCCATGTCTATAGGGATATCATGTCTTCTTATTATTTAGTTATTACTTGCTCTAGTGGATTAAAACACAGGTTTATGAATCTAGTGACATCGAAGATCTCATCCACAATGAAAGAGAACAACCGGAAGTAGAAGCTGCACTGGCCAAATTGAAAAGAAACAAAGCAGCAGGGCCAGATGGAATAGTAATAGAGATGCTTACAGCGCAGACAAGATTACAGAAATAATAAATGAAATTTGATATAGTGGGGATATACAGGAACCCCTAAGCAGATTTTCATAACACTGACTAAGGGAACCAGGCACAAATAAATGTCAGCTCCACCGAACAATCAGCTTAATGAGCCACATAACAAAACTCATCATCCGAATTCTGATGAATAGAGCACGCAGCAGAATCAGACCAGAGATGAGACAAAAAAAAAAAAAAAAAAAAAAAACTAAAACAGTGCAGTTTCGTCAAGGACACTGGAACAAGGAAGGCAATATTTAGGCTTAGAATGCAACCGGAAAGGGTAATACAAATGCAGAAGAACGTGTATCTGTGCTTCGTAGACTACGCAAAGGTATTCGACGCCACAAAGACTTGGTAGAGATGCTCGGCAACCTTGAGATTAGAGTAATCAAGGACCTGTACTGGCAGCAAACCGCTTTTCTACGGACAGAAAACGATTTCATCAGGTATGCAGAGATAGAAAGGAGTCTAAGACAATGATATGTCTTCTCACCAGATCTATTCAATCTTTCTAACGAGACAATTCTGATAACTCTAGAAGTCCTACCAGCATTCGTCATTGGCAACCGAAATCTGAAGATTATAAGATATGCAGATGATAGAGTACTGATAACAGACACGGAAAGTACACTACAAGACCTCCTACAGAAAGTATTTACAGAAAGCGGAAAGAGAGGACTACAAGAAAACTGAATGCACTGTCATTAGTAAAAAGAGGAACCCAAAATGCCAACTACAGGTCGGGGACGGTAAAATCAAGCAGCTACAAAAGTTTAAATAACTGGGAAGTGTTCTAACAGAGGACGGAAAGTGTGACACTGAGATTCGAAGACGTATTGACATGATCAAGGATGCATTCCAGAATATTGAAAGACAGAAAAATTTCGATAGAAACAAAGATCAAAGTACTAGATTGTTATGTGATGTCTGTTCTTTAATATGGCAGCGAATACTGGATAATTTCATCAAATATGAAGAAAGACTTGACGTAACCAAAATGTGGTTCTACAGAAGGATGCTGAGAGTTTCATGGACCATACATGTGATCAACGACGAGGTTTTAGAGAGGATGGAAACGAAAAAAAAAACGATACCTAACATCAAGAAAAGACAGTTGAAAATTTTGGGACACGTAATGAGGGCGGATGTGCGTTGTGGCGCAGTGGATGTCGGCTCGGAACGAGAAAGCGGAGACCCGAGTTCGAATTCCAGTTGAATTTTACGCGCAAATACCCTTGGGAAAGGTATTAATCCGTCTCCTCCCTCCAGTTATGGGTTAAATAATAGGACAGATTGGGTTCTATAGCCTTGGCTGGCAACCAGTCTGCCGCAGAAAGCAATGGCAACTTACTGCGGGATAATCTTCTGCCCAGTCAGTCATGTCTCTTTCGAAACATGATCGCCCAAAGCGTGTATCACGTATGGCACTTAACTGACTGACTGAATGAGGAAGGAGAGATTAGAGAATCTAATAGACACAGGACGGATAGGGGGGAAGGAGAGACAAGGGAAAGAAATGCGTGACCTACTTGATGGAATTGAACATCAAATACAATGGGGTGGTTTAGCCTCGGGCAGCTGTTCCCCGGGGCAGGGCACCTTTCAGTATATTTTATTTTTCTTAGTTGCGTCTCTGTCCGCAGACAGACACACAATTGAACCGCACTCTTCCCAAAAACGGAGACAATTGAAAGATGGTAATTCCCATCCAGCAGGTACCAGGTAAGCATATACCCAACCAAGGTATAGAACTCACAGTATGTTACCAAATTCATGAACCAACGTTTTAATCTGCTCGGTTAGTTATAGACATATATATATAAACCAAATAATTTAGCGCTTAGAGCCACACACTCTCGGAAGCTTCATTAAAAATAATTTATCATTAGTTTTTATTCTCTGACAATAAATCATTAAAATAAAATCATAGATAATCAGTAATAAATAAAAATCATGTATAATTGGGCTGTCGGCTGCTTACGCTGGAACAGATACTACACATTGATCCTCATCATCTTGACCGTGGAACACTTGTTTAGTTTACCCAATCTTCCCCACTGAAACGGGATGTCGGTACCTCGACGTTGTGTAATGATCAACAAGCTTGAATCGTTTGAATCATTACAACTGAGTAGTGAGTTCGATCCTCACTGAGTTTCAGCTTTGTATCACATTTAAACCGCGCTTAGGAAATCCCCACTGAGATGGGATATGACACAAAGTCGGGTTTATTGAGGAGTGCTTAAGTGAATGCAGGGTATTCAACTGGAATTCGAACTAGGCTCACCGATTTCTCTTTCCGAGCCGATATCCACTGCACCACAACGCACATCCGTCACTAAACGCTACAGCACCTGGTATTCCCAAGCGGTCACCCATCTAAGTACCGACCAGGCTCAACGTTGCTTAACTTCGGTGATCGAGCGAGAACCGGTGTATTCAACGTGATATGGCCGTAAGCCGTTATTTTACTATGTACCCGTATGTGAGTTGCTTTATATTTTTTTAAAGGTACTCGTATTTGAGTTACTGAATAATTTAAAAAAAAAAACAAGACATGGAAAGCAACTCGAATACGTGTATCTATTAAAATATATATTTATATTTTTAATATATATATCTTCAAACCGACATTTTTATTACTCCAAATATGATTATTAGTGGCTAATCATAATTGAAATAGACATCCCATTTTTATTTTAAGCAGTGTGCATTCAATAAATCTTTATAAAGAAAGTATGTTCTTCAGCATGGATTGAAGTTACGTAACCTTTTGTAGGAAACACTACTGTATAGTGACTATACAGTAGTAGACTATACTATAGACTGATGTGATTTACCAATCTACAGAGAGTGTCACAGTTCAGCAAGACTCTATTTTTCCTTCAAGGAAAGCATACTTACAACAAACGTAATATCAGTCATTTAAGGGCCATACGTGATACACTCTTGGGCGATCATGTCTCGAAAGTTTTAAATTTTATTTCTCTATATTTAAATCGGTTGAAGATTAACTTTGTTTTTGTAATGTTAAACACTTGTGAGTGAGTGAGTGAGTGAGTGAGTGAGTGCGTTTTGTTTAACAGTGAGTGAGTGAGTGAGTGAGTGAGTGAGTGAGTGAAGCGTTTTTGTTTAATTTAAGAGTAAATATTAACACACAGTAAACATAGAAAATTTAAGCTATTATTAATATTTACTATTGTAAATATTTACTCTTTGATAATGGCTTATGTGAGCCGAAAGCTTAGACCCGATAAAAAAATCAACAATTATTGTGATTTTTTGTTGTCTTTCAACGATATCACCATCAAGTATATCAGACGGTATGAACGGATCCTACACAAAATTAATAGACAGAACTTGTCTATATTATTCAATGAAACCTGCATTAATGAAAAAATGCTGCCAAAATACACACAATATATATATATATATATATATATATATATATATATATATATATATATATATATAATTGATCTTTCCTGTTTTTAGAAAGTCTTTATTAAAAATCTTATCGGGAAGTATAAAATCGATAAAGACCAAGGAATTGTATCGAAAATTAACCTAGATAACGCCGAGTTTGCTAATAGATTAAAAGTTATTGATAGAATATGTAAAAATCAACCTTTAAAATGCTTATATACTCTTAAAAGACCATAAACCTCACTGTGATAATAACCATTAAGCTAGAGTAATTAACCTTTCAAAAACTGAATTAGGACTTATTTCTAAAAATATCAAATACATAATTTAACTATCCAAAAAGTTTTCCTTTAATAATATGTATAAATATTTGTCTGATACTAATAAATGTTTTAATAACATTATAAATAAAGATAAGACTACCTTCATTCAATACGACATTATAGATTTCTACCCTTCTATTTTTAAAGATCTGTTGTTGAATTGTCTGAAGTTCGGTAAACAATATGTAGATATTACCGAGGAAGATTACAAAATTATCTTAGCATCTAGAATATTGGTATTATCCAATAATAAATCTACTCGAATAAAAAGTAACTGTAACAAATTTGATGTCCGTATGGGTGCATTTGATTCTGCTCAAATTGCAGATTTAGTAGGAATCTATATGTTGTTCATTCTTAGTAGAATAATTGAACCAGAACAAATTGGATTGTATAAGGATGATGGGCTTATTCTTATACCTAACATTAATAGCCCTTTATCCTCTAAAATCCAAAATAAAGTTATAAGGGCTTTCAGATTACTTGCTTTTGAAATAGATATTTCTTCAAATCTTAAAATAATTAATTTTCTGGATATTTAGTAATACGTTTAAATCATATCTTAAAAATAGTGAGTCTTCTAGATATATCAATGCTAGATTAAACAAATTTCCACTACAGTTAACACTAGGATAAATAAATTATCCTATAATAGACAAGTATTTGATGATAATAACGTTCTGTATAATAATTCTCTAAAAAGTGTGTTTAAACAGGAATTATTCTATAAAATCACAACGAAACTGGCATTAATTAGTCTAAAAATAGGAAAAGAAAAGTTTTATGGTTCAACCCCCGTTTTTGCCAATTATTTAACATTAATATCGGTCAATATTTTCTGAAATTGATCGATAAACATTTTAATGTTAACAACCCACTAAGTAAGATCATTAACAGAAAAAAAATATTAAAAATGAGTTATTCCTGTACTGGCAATACCCACAGAATTAATAATTCTCATAATAATAAAATAATTGACAATTTTTATAATAATCACCAAATAAATATAAATCCCTCCTGTAGAATTGTAGAATTAAGGATAACTGTTCAGATAAAGACATATACATGGCTGAAAAAGTCATATACCAAGCTCCTATTTTCCCCAAGGAATACGATAAAGTAAGACATGTATATTTTGTAATTTCTGCCCGACTTTGGAAACGCAGATTTTATAATCATACATATTCATTTTTTTGGCCCCACCTTAAATTCCAGACAGCTCTATCTAAATATTTCTGGAAATTAAAAGATAAAAGACTCTCTCCACAGAGCGAATGGAACATAGTTGGTAAATCTCTTACTTCTATTCGCTTTAGAAATAGATGTAACCTATACTTAGATGAAAAAAAAAATGTGGTAAATACCAACTTTTGAACCAATGAAATGAGGTGATTTTTAAATATCATCACAAGAATAAATTTAAATTATCGTAATTGTAGGATAAATATAATTTTATAGTAATTCCAGTGGCTATTCATTTCCCTATTGCGCTTCTGCTCCGTTATATATATATATATAAACTTTGTTTTATTTCTCTCTATGTTTAAATCGGTTGAAGATTAACTTTGTTTTTGTAATGTTAAACACTTGCGACTGTATGTTGTGGTTTTTACTACATTGGCTCTTTCGTCATTATCTGGGTTATTGTATTTAATTTTTTGTATATTTTTTTCTTGTAAATATTTTTTCTTTTATTAAGGTTTTTTTTTTATAGAAAAAAGATTTTTTTAAAAGCTTTTTAAAAAGGAGAAATGTCTTAAAAAAGCCCATTTATAAAAAAATTATGTTTAAAATTTTCCTGTAATATTTGTCAATACAAGTGTAAAATCTGACCCTATTTTTTCTTTTAAATTTATTTATTTTTTCTCCTCATTTTTATCTTATGTGAAGATCATGTCTGTGTGTTCATATTGAATATGTCTATCTTCTTTTATGTCTGATTCAAATGATATCATCTTCACTTTCCTTGTTCACAACTGTCTTTAGCATAGACTAAGTGAATTTATCTTTTACTTTTATTTTTTTATGGTCCAAATAGGAAAAATAAGATTTAATGAAAAATTTTTAATTAAAAATTTGAAAATTAAAAAAAAATCTTATTTTTTAAGGAAATTTTGTGTTAGCTAAAATTTGTGACTGTATGGGTTTCTCTCCCCTTTCTCTTTACTCTTTTCTTTCTCTCCCTCTTTTTGTGTATGTATATATTCCTTCCTAAATAATGTGAGTGTGATTAATTCTGTTTGGGTGTTGTTTTGGGTATGTACATCCCTTTCTCTTTTTTGCGTGTGTATAATTTATTGTTAATTGTTTTATGTATGTGTGAATTAATTCTTTATTCTGTATTTTGTTATATGTGTGATTCGATGCACCGATTCCCAGTTGATTTCCGGTTTTAAAATTTCTCAGTTAAAAACCGTTTTTCTAAAAATATTCTGAGTGAATTAAAATTTATTTATTCATGAACGTCTGAATGAGGCAATTGTAAATTTATTTTATTTACATTGCTGAAATAAATTCTGGATTTATAACCGTTTAATTCTGTATTGAGTTTTCCTCTCAATATATTTGCTCTGGATAATATCCATTGAACTGTCTATGTTTATCTAATTGATATTTTATATTAATTAGATAAAATATTTGGTATTATCCTCTTCACGGGTTGCTATTCTCTCCTATATATATATATATATATATATATATATATATATATATATATAAAGTAGAATCCTAGAATCCTTGAAATTTGAAAAGGTAAATTCCAATACAGATAAACGTCAAAGAGAACTCAATGTAAAAATTTATTGGTAAATTTAACGGAGTATTATAATCAGGAAACAAAAGTTAGATATTTTTTCAAATCCATTGGTAATAATATATATATATCTGAAATTCAACCCCTAATTTTTAAATTTTAAATTTCAATGTCATACATCTAAAACAGACTACTGACAGCTCGGGTCAAAATTAATTTCTTTCATCAACGAAGGTTTTTTGTGAATCTAAGTCAAAGACGATGCTCGAAGCTATGATCTAAAAAGTTAAGTTAAACTCACTTTCTCCTCATTATTTTCTTCTTCTTTTATTTCTCTTTTCTCTTCTTTTTAATATTTTTTTTCTTTTTTCCTTTTTCTATTTTACTTGATTTCGTCGGGATAAATTTGAACCATTCATTGTTATATGAATTTTGTCTGACAAATATATATATATTTGTACGTTTGTGTGTGCGCGCGCGCGCGTGTGTGTGTGTGTGTCTATTTGTACTTCCAAAGATTCTCTAAAAATGTGCATATATAAGGAAAAATGACCAAAACTTAATTAAAAAACCTTTTTATCCTCAAAATCTTTATGCTGTTTTTCAGAGGAAAAACGAAAAGATTTTTTCATTATTAAATTATATTTTTGATCCGTTTTCGAATCTTCGGAAGTTTGGTAAAACATTTCCAAACGTATTCTGACAGGGCAGTGTTATTTAAATACTTTCTAAACCTGAATAATGTTGCATGGTTTTTTTACAGCCTTTTGAACGCGCCCTAGGTCGAATCAATGTAAATCCGTCTGGGGAGGCTTTCTACATCAACTTTGTCTCGATACACATCGTTATCAGTCAAACACTGCCCGTTTAAGAGGTAATCATCGCTTTTACGACAATTATACATTTTTATATTAGACGTGACGCCTACGTCCTGAAAGGACAAGGCACATACAAGAAGATATTAGACGTGAAATTACTATTTTGTCGAATATGGAAATGTTTAATTATCAATTTTCAGATCATTAAAATTAATATATGAAGACAGGAGATCCGCGTTGGTTTAAAAAATTCTGTTGTGCTGAATTGACTCTTAATGACATGAAATGTTATTTAACTATTGACGACGGTGAGACCAAAGCTCTGGTTGAAAGTAAATCCCCGTATAACTGTTCGGGATCTTGCAGTAGAGCTAAGTTATGTGTAATTAGAACATTGGAACACTTTCCAAGCATTTGAATCAAATTAAAAATGAAAATTATTTAAAAAATTTTCTTTTATTCATTTCACTCCAAGCAAGGCAGTTTTACTGCCACTGTCGCATAGTGGGCTACATAGAAGGAAAATGACGAGAAAGAGTGGTAGATTATAGGGAGTGTCAGGAGGAGGGTAATAGAAGGATGAGAATACTGGTGTGATGGGGGTGGAGTGGATTGAGAAAAGAGCTTCAGAGAAAAGAAATGAGTTAGTGAGAGAAGAGATGACTATTGACCTTACATTTAAATTCTTGGAGATTGTAGCTTCCGGGGAAGCAAGTATACGGAAGGGAATTCTACAGGCGGGAAGTGCGAGAAAAGAAGCTGTTAGAGTAGAAATTGCGGTTACATTTTATTGGTGTCACTGTAAAAGGGTGGGACCTAGTTGCTAGTCTAGTAGCTCCAGTAAATTCATTCATAGGAGGCACCAGTGAGCTAAGTTCATTGGAGCAGAAGCCGTGAAAGTATTTGTTGAAGAGACACAAGGAAGCCACATCACGCCGGTGAGAGAGCGACTGCAGCCGAGCTACCAAGAAAAGCAAGAAAAAAGCAATTTTTGTTGCGCATAATAAGCGAAGGACCAGACATCTTAACGGCGATTTCTCTGGTTTTCGTTCAGTTCGTGTGGCATCCTTTTTTTTAACCAACGGAGAATCACATGGGGTTACAGTTAAAGAACAAAAACAAGGTACAGGGAATGTCGAAGAAAGGATGAGAGATGGATGGGAATCAAGAAGGCCGAAGATGGAAACGTTTTAGAGATTGTAGCTATCAGGGAAGCAAGAAAACGGTTGGAAGTTCCACAAAGAGGAAGTGCAATAAAAGAAACTGTTATAGTAGAAGAGGCGGTTACATTTAACTGTTTCAACCGTTAAAGAGTGGGGACCAGAGACCAATATAGTAGCACAAGTAAATACATGTAATCGGGGAACCAGAAAAAAGCTCGTCTGAACAGTTGCTACGAAAATACTTGTAGAAAAGACAGAGAGAAGCCACATAATGTCGGTGATAAAGTGACTGAAGGCGAGTTGCTAAGACATTTTCGATTATATTGCAGATCCTTCCTTGAATTTTGTTGAAAGCCTCAAAATAAATAGCAGGAGCACTTGATCAGATATGGCAAGAGTAATGCACAGTCGAATGGTAGATGCTGACGAGAGAAACTTATAAACATTATTAAAGAATATTCAACTTCAGTTGACCAGAACAAGAAGATTAAGTTAATTAACTATATACAAAAAATGGCCAACCACATCAGCACTAACAACTCACCTACAAAATCTAAACTACATCGGACGAACATTATTTATGAATCTACATGCCCATTACAAAACAGTGTTCCTGAGGAAAACAAATTTATGAATAATAATTACATTGGACATACAACTACATGACTATCAAGGAGACTTACTTTACATCTGTCAAATAATAGCTCTTTTAGGAACTATTAACAGTTACCTATCAATCTCTATTCGCAACTTACTTGTAGAAATGTTAATATAGACATCTAAATGCAGGAAACAGTTAAAAATAATAGAAGCGTTAACAATAAAAAAAAGAAACCAAGTCTCAATAATATATATAATGAACACGGCCACGACATTCTGACTGAGTTCATAAATTTAAAAAAATCAACATATCCAGTTAAACAAAACAGAAAAGAAAAGATATTGGTTAATAGATTAACAGAAATCATCCAGGTCTACAGATCATTTGGTCAGTTCTTGCACACTCTCTGTCCTCAACATGAAATCACTTTTTTTTAATCGTTTCACCCCAAGCAAGGCGGTACCGCCACTGATGCGCAGGGGGCTACATAAGAGAAAAAGATTAGATAGGAGGAGAGTAAAGAGAAAGACAAACTAGTTACAGGGGGTGTCAGAGAAGGGATCAAGAGAAAGATTGGAATACAGGTGTGATGACAGTTGCGAAGGTAGAGAGAAAGGAAAACATATACGGGGTGATGTAGAAAGAACTGGAGTCAAGTGGATAAGAGATGGGTATGGAAATTGCATTTATATTCATGGAGGTTGTAGCCGTCAAGAAAGCAAGAATATGGAAGGGAGTTCCACAAGCGATAAGTGCGAGAGAAGAAGCTGATGGAGTAGAATTGTCGCCTGCATTTGGTTGATTTAACTGTAAAGTGTGGGACCTTGTTTCTAGTCTGGTTGCACGAGTAAATTCTTGTAGCGGGGGCACCAGTAACTTAAGTTCGTCCGAGCAGAAGCCATGAAAATATTTATAGAACAGACAGAGGGAAACCACATCCCGTCGGTGAGAAAGTGGCGGAAGTCGAGCCGCCAAGTCGGTACCTATCACATTACTGATTCTCCTTTGGAGCCTTTTGAGAACACTGAGATGAACAGCGGGGGCGCCTGACCATATGTGATAGCAGTATTTTATACACGGACGGATGGTTTATTTGTATATGTGCAAGATGGATTCAAGTGGAAAAATCCTCCTGGCCTGACACAGTGACATAACCTTCCTAGCAGTGGATTTAGCTATTGACTCAATGTAATGGTTCCACTTGAGATCGGAAGATAGGGTAAGGCCGAGGAGGAGCAGTATATTGCTCTCAGGGCTTGTACGAATTCATGAAAATTGATAAAACGGTTAATTGAAGTGGCTTGTCAGAAGTCTGCTTAGTTAATGATGATGGCATGTCAGTGACAAGACATTTTTATTAGGATTTCTGGGTTTCTTGACTTTCTCGAGTGCAATAGTGCTAAGTGAGTGCAAATTATCTCAGTTGAAATTTACATGCCGTTCACTGGCTTTATTTTTTATGCTCTGTGAGAGAGCCACTTTGAGTACAAAATTTAATTGTTGGGGTACAACTGGTAGAAGTTTTGTTTTCTGTTAGATTATGTTACTAATTTCAAATAAATAATGCAAATTTCTGGGTCGTGTCGGCTTTGAATCAAGGAAAAGGTCTTTTATTTGGTGTGGGTTATAACACGTAATGGAAGAGGTCAAGGTTGACTGGGTAGCTGTCTTCTTTATTGATAAAAATAAAGCAAATATTTGAGAGAGAGAGAGAGAGAGAGAGAGAGAGAGAGAGAGACTGTTGCGGGGTAGGGTGTGATTGGTAACACTTTGTCTTGCAAAAATGCAAAAGTTAATGATTGTGATTTCAGATAGTACCTCTCAATTTCATTTCATTTACATATTATCAGATGAATAATTTAGATTTTTAAGCTTTCTAATTAAAAAAAGAGAGATAATTAAAATCTGAAATTTAAATTTGAAAAAGTCTCACACAAGTGGCGAAATCAGTTTGTTTCAAATGTGTCTCCTGCAAGTTTTGTATATCAACATACCCGACTATCATCATATAGGTGTGTCACGATATACCAGCCACGCCTACTTTTTGCTCATAAATATTCATCGGCTAATGAATATTGAAATCCTAATTTCGATTTATCACAGGTATTAAAAGGTATGAATATTCATGAGATGTAATCAGAGATGATTGGAAAAGGTACTGTCACATGAACAAAGCTGTGAAATTCTGACTTGTCTTTAATTCTTTTTGAGAAAAAAGAGAAGAAAAAAAAATGAAATTGTTTTAAAACATTTGGAAGGAAAGCTGTGAAGCAGTAAGAATTAAGGAATTAAGGAATTAATGAATTTAAGAATTAAAGAATTGAGGAATCTAATTCTGTATTTTATCATAAAACAGCATAATAAAATAATGTATAATAAAATGTAAAGGGGCAAGACGGAAGAAGAATGCAAATTAGTAAAAAAAAACAAACGAAAAATACAAAATAATGAAAAGTTCAATAAAAACGCATCAGAATTGGAAATTCAGAAAATATAATTCTCTATTTAAGAACTTCAAATTCCTAAGTTATTTGAAAAAAAAAAGACATGATAAAATATATAAATGATTAAACAAAAATCAAATGAACAATTTTTAAGTTACAAGAATAAAAAATGTTTTGAAAAAAGTAGAAATAAATATAAATAAAAATAATAAAATCAGAAATTTGCTTAAAAAAATAAATTGGTTAAAATTAATATAAGTTTATAAAAAACCGAAAGCAAAAATCAAGATTGAAAAATCATTAAAATTTAAGAAAGAATTTTAACAAATATATAAAAAAGTATAAAAAATCGATAACATGAAAATAAATTTAGCAAAGAACCTATAACTGAAAATAACACATTTTTTTGTTTAAAAAACAATAAAAAATCAGTACCAACTGGATCTACAATATGTACTAAATAATAATAATAATAATAATAATAATAATAATAATAATAAAAATTGAAATAGAAAAAATGTGGAAATTGAAAACAAGGGTTGTGCCAGTGATAGTAGGTGCACTTGGAATGATAAAAAAAATGGAACAAAACAACACATTGAAAGAATCCCTGGAAACCCCAGCTTAAGAGATATACAAAAAATTGTCTTATTAAGTACAGCCTACACACTAAGGAGAACTTCGTCTATGCAACGCTAGGGATGATGGAGAAGATAGAAAAAACATGAAATGGAGCCATAACAACACGCTACGACCTGCCTTAGGTCTTCCCGCAGACTTGGTTGGTAGTGCGACCATAGCAGAAATAGAAATATGATGAAAAATGACATAATAATAATAATAATAATAATAATAATAATAATAATAATAATAATAATAATAATAAAAACGGGTCTAAAACCCGTGAAAATTTCGGGTTTTCTTAAATAAAATTTCTGATGAATCATAATTCTTAAGTTAATGATTGAATAAGGTCATGGGGAGTTCCACGACAATAAAATATCCGTAGACATCCCCCTTTAAATATTTGAGCTTAACAACTTCAGCAAATATATTGCAATAGCAATCACAAATATGAATGTTGGTCGCTATTTTAATAAGCAAGGGGGTGTAAATGAAAATATTTGAAATTGACAACTTTTCCATTTCCCCGAAACAGACCTTAAACATTTCTGTCTTCCTTCGTTTCTTTCATTTTATGACTAAAACCAAGTAGCGTCTTTCATTTGTCTTTTGTCTTCTTACCCGATCAAAACGGAACAGTCCATTAGTTATGAGGTATTGATAGGTCGTAACGGTCGTGCAAACTAAGGAACTAATGAAGGAGCAGGAGCACAATTTTATAATAATAATAATAATAATAATAATAATAATAATAATAATGATAATAATAATGGACTCTAAACGACATAAGGCGAATGGATGCTAAAACAAGAAAGCTTCTTTCTAAGCATAAGATGCATCATCCAAAGGCTGATGTAGACCGTCTATACATACCCCGTAAAGAAGGTGGAAGAGGTCTTATTCAGCTGGAATTGTCATACAAGACAACAACTATTGGCCTACTAACATACATAGAAACAACAAAGGATTGGATGATACAATTAGTAAGGCAACATGAAGAAAGAAAGAAAAAATATTCAATAATAAAAGAAGGCAGTAAATACAAACAAGATTTACAGTTAGTAGATTCTGTAGAAAAGCAAAACAGAAGCCAAGAACCAATTATTGCGGCAAAAAATATGAAAATGAAAGCCAAAGATAAAGCTCTTGAACAGATAAAACAGCGCTGGCAAGACAAACCTCTGCATGGCCAATATCCAGAACGTGCCAATAAATCCAATGTTGACAAAGTTAATACTCATCGATGGTTACGTGCATCTGGATTAAAGTCTGAAACTGAAGGCTTTATTCTTGCAGCACAAGACTAAAGTCTTTTCACTAGAAACTTCCAGGCAAATATTATGCATAATAATATGGATCCAAAATGCAGGTTTTGTGATAAACACCAAGAAACAATAGACCACCTAATCTCAGGCTGTTCTGTGTTTGCCCCAAATGAATATAAAAATCGCCACGATAGAGTTGGGCAATATTTACATTGGGCAATGTGCAAACATTATGGAAAAGCTGTAAACAAACACTGGTATGAACATCACCCAGCACCGGTTACAGAAATAGAAGATGTAACCATTCTATGGGATTACACCATCTACACAGACAGAAAAATTGAAGCAAACAGGCCAGACATTATTGTTAAAAACCAGAAGGAGAAAACTTGTCTATTAATTGATATGGCTTGTCCAGCGAATTGTAACATAGCAATCAAGGAATTTGAAAAACTGTCAAAATATAAAGACCTGGAAATTGAAATAGAAAAAATGTGGAAATTGAAAACAAGAGTTGTGCCAGTGATAGTAGGTGCACTTGGAATGATAAAAAATGGAACAAAACAACACATTGAAAGAATCCCTGGAAACCCCAGCTTAAGAGATATACAAAAAATTGTCTTATTAAGTACAGCCCACACACTAAGGAAAACGTTATCTATGTAATGCTGGGGATGATAGGGAAGATAGAAAAACATGAAATGGAGTCATAACAACACGCCATTACCTGCCTTAGGTCTCCCCGCAGACTTGGTTGGTAGTGAGACCAAAGCAGAAATCGAAATATGATGAAAAATGACATAATAATAATAATATAGGCTAAGATTACAGTACTGATGACCCTCTTGATTTAAGATCTTAATTGATTGTACATGTTTTGACATGATGGATTAAAGACTGACAGAGCGGGGTTTGGGTGGAATAACAGGAGAAAGCGTGTTAATAGCCACTAGGGATAGAGAAATATGGAGGGACATGATCGTCTACGTTCCGAAAGGACACGGCACATAGAAAAAGAAAGAAGAAAATTA